>JADRCD010225011.1:20789-53262 GCA_019843815.1 Montemys delectorum | reverse complement strand
TGTTCTGTTGGTGATCCTTGCATCTATGTTTCCTGACTTTGTTCTAAGATTTCTAACTCCAGGGTTGTCTCTTTTTGTGATTTCTTTATTGCTTCTACTTCCATTTTTAGGTCCTGGATGGTTTTACTCAATTCCTTCACCTATTTGTTTGTGTTTTCCTGCAATTCCTTAAGGGATTTTTGGGTTTGCTCTTTAAGGGCTTCTACTTGTTTATTTGTGATCTCCTGTAATTCTTTATGCGATTTTTTTGTTTCCTCTTTAAGGGCTTGTACTTCTTTTTCTGTGTTCTCCTGTATTTCTTTAAGGGAGTTATTCATTTCCTTCTTAAGTTCCTCTATCAGCATTGTGAGATATGTTTTTAGATCCAAATCTTGCTTTTCCTGTTTTTTGGGATATCCAGGGCTTGCTGTGGTGGGAGTACTAGGTTCTGGTGAAGCCAAGCAGTCTTGGTTTCTGTTGGTAGGATTCTTGCATTTGCCTTTCGCCATCTCTTGATCTCTGGTGTTAGATGTTCTTGGTGTCTCTGACTAGAGTTTGTCCTGTCCTTGCCACCCTGCAACTCCCCTTAGACTCCTGAGGTCTGTGCCTCCTGGCTGGTCCCGACTTAGAAAGTCACCAGAGAAAGAATGGCAGATCTCACCTGAGTCCTTGGTCTGATGCCCGCCCTGGAGGCAGGCCCTCCACTAGCAGGGAGGGGGCAGAGATGGTCCCTGATCCAGCTCTGTCACTGGGAAGCTGAGAGGATCCTATCCCTGCAGCCCTGCGACTCCCCTGCAACTCCTGAGGCCTGTGCCTCCTGGCTGGCCCCGACTTTAGTAAGTCACCGTAGAGAAAATCAAGGAAAACTGTTCTAATGCTCTGCCAAGGATATGAGGAAAGACTAAGAAAACATCTGTGACATTCTTTACACAGTAGCTAGTACTATACACTTCTTAGCTCCTGGTACTATCTTATTGCAAATGGAGTCAACTAAAACAGTGCTTCTAGACACCCCCCCCAAAAAAAAAAACAGTAGAATTCTGTACATATATCTCTAAAAAGTCACATGGATTTTTGAAAGTATTCAAATTTTAATTTAGAAACATAGAGGTAACCAATCTCTTACCAAAGCATCCCCTTCCCACCAAAAAAAAAAAAAAAATCAGAAAAGAAAAATTGGAATCTATAATTGTTTTATGATACTAATTTCACTTTTATAGACATGATGTGAGTTCTGCTTTCAGAGTCTGGTATTGATTGTTCTTGTATTGTTAACTCATAACCACACCATATTTGAACACATAAACTTCAAAAGAGATAATAAAAAAAAAAGCACACATTCTCACATAAGCCTCATTTCTCCTAGTGGAGTGGAATACTTAAATACTTTTTAAAAATCTATGAAGTTATGTGACCTGAAAGAAAACCTGTATTGTGATTTAGAGGTCACTGGGCTCTGGCTGAGCTCCTCTACACTGATCCAATCAAAATTGGACTGTCTCAAACTCCATGCCAAGTTCTAGGGCTGTTGTTCTGCTCAATGGTCTCGCCAGCAAGAACACACGCAAACACCAGGATCCTTCTGCAGCAAGTGTTTATTGCCTCTTCAAGAGGAAGACCCCGAGCCCCGGAAAGGCACTGCTTATATCCTAGTAGAAGCCCATGAACTCATGCCACGTGTCATCTCCCCATAGGCTAGGGAAGATCATGCCACTCAGAAGCACAACCTACAAGCGAAGTCAGGTGTTGTTTATCTCAGAGCTCTCGGCAAGACGTCGCCATCTTTAAGGCGAGGTTCAGATGGCTCTCTACAGGCTGTTATTAAGAATGTCATTACCAGTCTATAATAGTGCACAACTTTAGTGCCAGCTCTTAGAGGCAGAAGCAGGCAAATGTTTTAAATCGTCTGTAACAATGATAAATAGAGTCTGAGGAGATGCATCAGTGGAGAAGATCACTTGATGACCAAGCATGAAGACTTGAGTTGGAATAACTAGATCTGGTTAGCTTGCATGTAACTCCAGCATTGAGAAATAGAGACAAGTGTATCCTGACATTTTACTGGCCACTTAGCCAAGCCTAACCAGTAAGCATCAAGTTCCATGAAAGACCATGTCTCAAGAAAGTATGGCAGAGAATGACAGAGAAAGACACCAGATGCCTTCCTCTGGCATCTTCCAAATGCATACACATAGGTATACACAATGAAGATAAGAAATGGGGAGAGAGGGCAGGTAGCATCCATATTATGGAGAATTGTGAACTATGAATTGTGGTTTGAATGTCCATTCCATCCTAAACTCCTAGTGGAATTTAACTGCCATTGTAACAGTATTAAGAGGTGGGATCTAATGAGACATGCATAGGTCCTTAGTACAAAGCCCTCATTAATGGATTAATGTCTTTGTTGAAAGGACTTCTTGGAATGTGTTCATCTCTTCTACCCTATGATGACAGAACAGGAAGGGCTCACAGGTGAGGGCACGTTGACCTTTGAATCTGCGGCTTCCATAACTGTGAGAATCAAATTTCTGTTCTTTGTAAATGATGCAATCTCAAGAACCATGCTATAGCAATGCAAACATATTAAATTATTTCAATTCAATTTTTTAAACACGTAATAGCACAAAAAAAAATCAGTCTTGGACAAATTTGGCTCATGAACCTCCAATGGCAATCCCTTAAATTAATCTCAATCAAGTTACTGAATTTGTTTGTTTTTCCTGAAGTTGTTCTGTGACATTGAGATACTGATATGGTTTGCTTTAGCAAGTTTCTTCAGGGCTCAATCAGTAAATGTAAGATATATGGAAAGGCTGTGTATAGCAAATAAAGAGCTATAAATGCTGGATATCATTTGAAACAACTTTACAATTGATAAGCAGTTGTTTTTTAAAGAGTTGAGGTTTTAATTGAGAGCTACCTATCTAATTGGAACTAAGGATTTGTTCCTCTACTTCAATGACCATTTAAATACAGAGTGGGATAAGCATTGGATTTCCTGGTTTAAGGAGACTGAGGTTGTCAGATTTGGTTAAGATTGTTATAGCATACCCTGAAGAACAGTATTTGAAAGCCATAAAGGATCTAGGTGGGCACAAGTGTTGAGCAATGACAACTATTGAGTTGCTGCAGTTGCAAGGGAGGCCTAAGCCTGAGCACAGAAAGCCCCAGAGCTAGCAAGACCTGGAAAATTGCCTCAACCATGACAGGGTAGCTAGCCTCTATGTGCACACATGGACAAGTCACTATATTCAGCTCTGTGCAAAGAGTATAACCTTGGGCATCTGAGCCACAGGACTCAGCTATGAGCCATGGTAGCTGATATTCCTGGCAGCTGGGGACTGAGCTCATCCTTCCTGAATAGGAGTCTGGGCAGTGTGACACCACATCATTGTTGGAGGTTACATGACCTAACTAATACTTATAATAGAAATAATGACAGTGATTGATAATATAGTGAATCAGCATTTCCTGGCTGCCTCCTCTGGAACAAGTGTTCTGCTAACCCCTCATTCATGATTTCATTTCATCTTCACAGTGGCCTTAAAAGGTAGCTCTCCTCTCTAAACTGTAAGTGGGAAAATGTTAAGGCATAGCTAAAACATCATTCTACTTTTCTTTCTTCTCAGAATAAGATTTGGAATTTTAAGAAGGTGCATTAGATCCCAATGCTTAAGAGACTAGCCTTTCAAAAATGTTGATATTTGCCCCCAAACTGTTGTTCCAATGGCTGGGGGTGCTGCCTGGGCTGGTGCCTGCCTGTGACTCTCTCTCTCCCCCTATCTCTGGAGGCAGTGGGCCTGCTGCTGAGGCCCCAGTCTCTCTCTCTCCCCCCCAGGGCTGACCTGTTTGCTGCATGGCGCCTTAATTAAAAAGGAGACAATGTATGAATGAGTTATTTTATTGTAGGAAGAACATGCTGGTTAAGTAGAGAGAAAGAAAGGAGAGGAGAGAAAGAGAGAGAGAGAAAGAGAGAGAGAGAGAGAGAGAGAGAGAGAGAGAGAGAGAGAGAGGAGATGGAGAAAGCCAGAGAAGAGAAAAAAGAACAGAGAGGAGAGAGAGAGCAAGAGAGGGAGAGGGAGAGGAATAGTGAAAGAGAAAGTAAGAGTAAGAGAGCAAGAGGAGAAAGGTAAGAGTAGGAGAGTAAGAGTAAAAGAAGAAGAGAGCAAGAGAGAGCAGAAAAGAGTAAGAGAGTGAGGAGGTGAGAGAACAAGAGAAGAAGGGTAAGAGGAAGAGGAAGTAAGAGAACAAGAGAGTGAGGAGGGGGCAAACCACTCCTTTTATTGTATGAGGCTCGGCATGCCTGGCTTGTGGTCAGATGACTGTGTGTAATGTCCAGCTAGAATGCTGGGAGCTTGAGACAGTGTCTGTCTGATAGAACACACATTTTCTGCTGTGAGGGGTTTGGGCTGAAATCTGAGCCATTGGTCTCAGAACAATCACCGAACACCTATTATCCCTTGTGAACAAATTTACTTTGCTCAGTGGGTCTCCAGAGTTCCGAGGTGGCTGCTCTACTGGACTTCGGCTGTCAGAACTGCCCACTGCCCCACACAAAACCTATCATATCATGATGGGCTCTACCCAGAGGTATCCTGAAAATGCCATTTGCTATATAGGATTTCATTCTCCTGCTTCCTAGGTGAGGAATCTAGGTTCACACATTTCAGGTCATTGTAAAGCATGATCTAGATTGCATTCAGACTCAGAACCATTGGATGCCAAAGTCCTTGTACTCCTCTGAAAGCCACACTGCCTCTTCTAGGATGACCAGATTCAAGATCTAAAGGCAGAGGCTGTGTACAGTACAGCCTAATGTTACTAGGGGGCTCCAAGAGAATTATGGGGATATAAAAATTGACCATAGTAGTGTTTTCTCACATGCAGTTCCAGCAGCAGTGGTGCAGAGGCACCTGGATGACATGAGACTCTAACAAGTAAGGAAAGAATGAAAAAGGAAAGGACAAAGATGTGAGGATGGAAAGTCCCTGCAGGTTATATGTGCTCCTGGGATCTGAACCAACAGAACCACTGGCCTAGAAGTTTGAAGGAACCCACAAAGACAAAAGAGCACAATCAAAACACCCAAATAAAGTATCAACGGGAAGGGCTGCAAGCAAGTGGGGTGTGTCTTTCATTTATCATCATCACCACCCTTGAATAATCATCTCAGAAGAGAGCAATTTAAGTCTCTCACCCCATTTATCAAATAGAGTTATATTTGCCTCCGTGCAAAAAGTGCATTGGAGCCCTAAGACCTGGGTTTTTATGAGCAGCAGATTCCCAGACCTAGCTCTACCAATGTTATCAAAGTTCCTTAGGAGATTTGAAAAACTGAAGTCCATCCAGTTATGATGGCAAAGAGTGAAAAGATAAGTCTATTTTAAGACATCCCCTAAGGGATTTCCAAACATCTTCAGGCCCGCTGACAGACATAATCTGGGTAGGAGGTACACCCTCATCTCTCATTGCTTATCTCTCAATTCCTGCCATCCCTACCTTGATGTGTTATAGACCCAGGGTTTTATTTTTAAAGCTGTAAAAAGAAAACACAGTTACAATACTGGCTCACAACTGTATGATCTCAGAACTGTTTTCTAATTGCTTAATTATTTGCATGTGTAAATGAAGATAATAAAAGCAGGACTTAGGAAAATGCCTTTAAAACAGGCAAGAGGCTTCTCATTCTTTCCATTTCTCCCTCTCCATCTCTCTCAAACAAACAAATCTAAACATAATGAGCTCAAGACAAAGAAGAGATGGGAATATAAACCACACTGAAGCGTAGAGAAGCTGTATCACCAACTCATACCCACATCAATAAGCCATGGGAATTTTTAAACTTTATTTCAACAAATATCAATCAAGAACCTAGTAGATAATGATCCATGGGACATAAAGACTGAAAAGTGATACCAGCCAGGCTCCCGAGATGTTCAGGCAAGAACTGATACTTAATGCTTATGGCCTTTTTACTCATTCAATGGAACTTTACATCAGATCTTTCATGTACATATCTCCCCCACAGAGAGCTGTATATTCTCATCTTATTCATAAGAACCAAGTGAAACGGTTTTTTAAAATATTTTTTGATCTTGCAATCAATGCAGTATTGAAAACAGCATTTGTGACAGGGGTATAAGTGTTGATGATGGAAGGGGATTAATACAATCAAAGTACCTTCTCTATGCACAACAGTGTCCTAATGAAGCCTAGTGTATTATACACTTAATGTATATTTTTTTTAAAGAGCCACTTGGATCAGGAAGTCTAACCAATGTAGCAAATTTGGTTAAGTATTCATTTGAATGAATTCTTTCATAGACTAGATTCAACACTGTAGAAGACCTGTAGAAAGTACCTCACCTTCCCACCCAAGTCCACCAAGATATGGTCTCAAGTAGTCCAGGCTGGCCTTAAACACATTATGCAGTAGCCAAGGATGGCATTGGAACTTCTGATTCTCTTTCCGTTACCTCTCAAGTGCTGAGATTACAGGTGTTCACCACAAAACTCAGTTTTGTGTAGTAGTGGGGGTAAACCCAGGGTTTCTTGCATGCTAGTCAAGCACTGTACTAACTGAACTACATTCTCAACTCCATCTCACCTTCATTTGTGAGGAAAAAAATTCATTTGCTTTATCCTAGAATGGCTTTCTATGTTCAATCTGGAGCAAACTTTTGCTGAAGCAAAGAATGATTACTTCAACCATAGGCTCTACTGAGAATTTGAGGAAATTATATTCATATGGTTCTCAATGATAAAAAAAAAAACAATTAAAGCACAATTCATTATTGTATTCTAAATATGGGCCAAGTTAGGTCCCCTGAAGCCTAGTAACCTATTAACTACATATACTAGAAGTTTGCTATCACATAGTCTTTCAGTAAGTTATTCTATAGCAGAAGTCAAGAAGGGAAATAGCACAGCTGGGATCATACTATGAGTCCTATAAATAGGAAAAGTTTGTACATATTGGTAAATGTAAGAATCAAAGCAAATAAAAAGCATTTTTTCATATATCTATGCAAAAGCCTGAATATAAGAAAATGAGGAGAAGGGTAAGGACAGAGAGGGAGAGGAGGGGGAGAAAGGTGGAGGAGAGAAAGAATTACTGAGTGCTATGTGCCTTGTTGCTCAAGATACTTGATACCATTTGTGTTAGTTACTTCTCTATTGATGTAATAAAACACCATGACCAAAGCATCTTATAGAAGAATGGATTTCTTTAGGCTTATAGTTCCAGAGGATTAGATGGCAGAGTAGAGGCAGTAGGCAGCAAACAACACACCAGCAAGCATAGCAGGTTGAGAAGAAGCTGGGGGCTCATCTTGCACTACAAATGAAAAGAAAAAATAGAAGACTGAGAATAAACATTAAACCCCATTTGTAGCTGAATTTTGCTATTTTGTAGGTTCTTTTGTCCTCCTACCTTTTATCTCCCTGGTTTCATCTCTATCACTAGAGGAAAAAAAAAATAGAAGAGAAAGAGAAGATAGAGATCCTTGAATCTAATTTATTTCTTCTAGTTTCTTTCTTGAGCACAACTACTAACAAACTGCATCCAAGCCCCCTGTATAGCCAACAACCTCCCTAGCACTTATAAACCCTCTGAAAAGTTCCCAGAATTCCAAGCATCACACAGTAGCAGAAACTATCCACAGCTGGCAAAACCACACCTCTGTTAGAGCATGGGACAAACCATAAGTCAGCTGCTATGGACAGTCCAAAATGAAGCAGCCCCACATCCTCACAACTGGGATTAAAATGAAAACACATTCTTATAATTTTCTATTTTTTTTTAAGAAACTGAAACTCCAGAATTCATACTACACTCACCACCTAAAGATATAGTTCCTCTAGTCAGGCCATACCTCCTAAACAACCAATGGGCGACCAGGTACTCAAACATCTGAGCCTGTTGTTTATATTCTCATCCAAGCCAGCATACCTTCTCTATTATTACAACTATATTAGAGTAGCTGAACTTGCTGAGATTAAGTAATTTCCCACAGTGTACACTAGGCAACAACTGGGTTGCTTTAATTCTCAGCTTTGCCATCCATAGGTGGAGATTATCCTCTTTTTTTGGATATTTTTTTATTTACATTTCAAATGTTTTCTCCTTTCCAGGTTTCCCCTTCAGAAACCCCCTATCCCATCCCCCTCCCCCTATGAGGTTGCTCACCCACCCACCCACTTCCATCCTCTCACCCTAGCATTCCCCTTCATTGAACACCTTCAGGCCCTAGAAACAGAAATTATTGAAGAAAGTCATAGAGAACTTAACAGATCATTCTTCTATACAGACTAGCTTAATTCTCAGACATCTCGATTGTTCCATCCTACACTGTTCTTTAAAATCAGAAAAAAAAAGATGGAAGAATTCTTTCTGGGCTCTGTGGTGCTTTGAATGTAAAATGCCTCCCACACCCACAGGTCCATATTTCTGAGTACTTGGTCCTCAAATAATAGTGCTAATTTCAAATGTTATCAAACCTTTAGAAGATGGAGCATCACGGAGGAAGTGGCTCATGGTGGTGATGACCTTAAGGTTTAATTAATTCTGCCCCACTTCTTCTACTCTCCTTCCTCACTGCAGACACTATGTGACTACCCCCTTCACTCTCCTGTGGCCGTGCCTTTCCTGTTGTGGTAAGCTCTATTAGCCAAAGTAAATGATTCTTTTGTTAAATCACTTCTTGTCAGGTATCTGATTACACCAATGGGGAAAATGATAACTAGTATAGGATACGTTGGTTCAGAGTGAATGGTGTTCTCAGGCTGTCTCCTCGAACATGAGCAGTATAGTCCCAGGAGTTGAAGTTCAGGATACAACTAGGCCACTAGTTTGCTTCAAGAAGGGCCACATTATCAAGGAACCAACATTTTACCTCTAGCTCAGACTCATTCCCAAAAGAAGTATGTATAGAACACAGGTAGGGGCCACATGCTGATGAAAAGGACAGGCTGTGTCTCAATAGAAGTTACCACCTAGTAAAAGTGCCAATATGGCTGGATTGAGGGTAGGTGCTATAAGAAAACAGTGAGTGATACGTAATTGGTTGGGAGAAGAATAGTATGCATCACTTAAGATAAGTCAAGGAAGCTGCTCTGAACAGAGCAAAAAGTTGTTTGACATAAGAAAGCTGCTGTGTGCTGGCTTCATAAGAGAATACATGAACAAGAATTTGAGGTCCTGCCAAACTCTCCAAACTGGATGTATGAGCACTAAACTTTTTTCCTCTGAGCACACAGCAGAGTAAACTTTGTTTCCCAGACTCTCTTGCAGACAAGGAATGTCAGGGCAGAGTATGTGTCATGATCACTATAAATGGAGAATGGAAAAATAGAATGAGAATTTTAAAAAATGTATTCACAGGCTCTGCCTAGCACTCAAAACAGCGTTCAAAGGGGAGATGGCATCTGATTTGGACTCTGAACGATGAATGGGAGTTCTCTACATGGTGAAGGACAGGAAGAGCAATTCAGGTAGAGAAAAATGGCACATGCAGTGGACCAAAAATACATATCCTTTCAACATCAGGGGACCAATGAAGAGTTGTATCATATATACCACTGAGCTTTAATCTCCATAATGACTCTGTAAGCACCCAGGAAGCCAGGGATGCTGTCGGTTTCTTTTGCATCTTTATGTGGCCACGGTAAAAAGAAAGGAAGAAAGATGGGGTGATAGAGAAAGGGAGAGGGGGATGATGTAGTACACATGGCTACAGGCAATCCACCCATCCTCAGCCACACAGAGATGGTCTCAGTGCTGAGAGAGAACACTCAGGGTTCATTTGTGTTTGATTTACCCCGTGTCTATATTCACTTCACACCATCTGACAGCTGTTTTAGGCCATTTCACTCGTCATTGGAAGCATGATCATGCCCAAAATGCAAGTTGTAAATAGTGTGCATTACATAATAAAGCTGGATTTAATGCATAGCATGTTTTATGAATGCTGCAACATTTATTGTATATTTTTAAGTTGTCATTGACTTTTATTAGAGGGGGGCACTTTTATGATAAGTACACTATGCCAGAAAAGTCCCCCCCCCCAGAGCAAATCTGGGTTTGTTAGCTGTAAGTGATACAGAAAACCAAGCACACTTTGGCTGGCCTGGATTATGCTTCCCCGGTGGCATTCCTCACCCACACACCTCTCGCATGAGTGATCGGAAGGAAAGACAGATCAAGTTCACCTGGAACAGGGTGAATGCCAAGGAAATAAATAGAATTTGTGATGTTTTATTTCAGTTTTGACCATGAAGACTAATGAATAAATGACTTCAGCTCTGTGTCAGCTAATATGTCATGAGCATGAGAGGCTGTCTATTAGACACTGGAATTGTATTTGTACTTCACTTCTCATCCCCATGAACAGCCTACACCTGGAACTCTCACTATTGCGGATGATCTTCATAGCCACTATGTGGCATATAAGATATTCTTCATTCCAATCTCTTCCCTGCCCTTTTCCTGAACACACAAAACCTTTCCTGAAAGACCTAAACATTGGTCCACATTCTTTAATGCATGCCTGTACTCAAGAAGCTGAAGCTGGAGGGTCCTGAATTTGAGGCTAGCCTGGACTACATAAGAATACCCAGTTTTATCATTATTGTTTTTGAGAGAGGGGTGAGAGAAAAGAAGGGAAAGAAAAAGAGGGAGAGAGGGTGAGAGAAGGGAGAGAGGAATGAATGTTTGGTACTATTTACTATGGTAGCCACAGGCATATGTGCCTATTTAAATTTAATTTCAAAAATATATAGTTAAAAATCCTGTTTCTCATGTGAGATATGTAAGTTGAAAATGCTCAAGAGACGTACACATCTTTAGTCTCCTATATCAAAGACACATGTCTGAAGTCTACTATATCAAGAGACACACATGTCTGCATGCAACCTACTGTATCAAAAACACACATGCCTGCAGTCCTCTGCATTGGACAGTGGGGAAAATAGACCATTTCCATCTTTGCAGAAAATTATATTCTACTACATTACTATAGGCCATTGGCCCCTTCACTTAGGAATAACTTAGGAATAACTGCTTATACTGGTTGTACTATTCCAGCTCATCTTTCTGACCTTATGTTTGAATTCCTCTGCCTCTTTCCCTGAATCTAGCTATTTTCCAGCTTCAAGCTTGCAAATACCAACCACCATTCCATTCTTACCTGTGCTGGCATCTTCTTTCCTTCACACCCATCCATTCTCTTGAGTAAGTGTATGGAACCTGCTTCCTCGATGCCAGGGGTCCAAAGGCAAAGAAGGTTCCATTCCTTATCCTCAAGGACATCAAAATCATTCAAGCAATGTGCACTTCAACACTTGGTTGTTGAACAAGACACATGTTCACAAGTCAAATATTTTGCTTCTTGCTTAAGCACCTTCAATAGGGCAATATTTCCCAATGGAAATGTTAAAAATATTTGCTGTAATACTTACCTTAACCTAATGTCTGTGCCACCCTCCAAGCAGAACCAGTGTTCATTGAAACAGTTGGTGAATGACTTTATGGATAGACCATCTTAACACACACGCCATTTCTTAAATGAATGTAACTTGTTCTCTGTGGGCTGAGAATAAAGTCACTCACACATGTCAAATAGCTTTGACCATAGCAGGAAGTTTGTATCCAAAAATCGTGCCTACAATTCATTCCTTGGCACAGTAGAACTTAGCTACGATGGAGGTAAAATCCTTTGGTGATGTGAGGGTCATTCAAGTACAACCTTATTACAAGGAAATCCAATGTCTAAAAATTGTTCTTATTTTGGGCTTATACCACAGTAAGAGCCAGGATTTTAAGCTCTACTACATATAAAACAAACAAACAAACAAAAAACCAAAAAGACTATACATTTATGCTCATTTAAAAAATACTAGTAGTGATGTATTATTTTAAAATATACAGTTAATATGTTTGGAGTTATTTAAAATTTATATTGAGAAAAAGTATGTATTTTCTGTATTGCTGTAAACAAGCATCTACATAAGTCTGTTAAACTGATTGTTGTTTTACATGAGACAACTTTTCTAATACTCATTTTTATTGTTATAATATTTTATAAATTTTAAAGAATGACCATAAAAGGTATTGTAGGTATTGAAGAGGGGTCTCTGGGAGGAGTTAGGGTACAAGAGGGAAACAAGAATGTGATTTAAATCTATTTACTTAAAATATATTTTAAAGTGTTAACAAATTCAGATTAATTGAAATCATGTATCTTTTCTCATCATAATGCAATAAAACTTAAATCAATTAAAAAAGGAAAAAATATTTGCTGTAAATTATTCTATACTTCAAAAGTGAGGACTAATAAAGTATCTCTTATACACTTTCCTTTATTGTAAGACTAATATCACTTATTTTAAACTCTTACAAGTTAATGCTCTTGAGAAATGCATCTGCCCCTTGTAAACAATTTGATAACAAAAGGCATAATTTGAAATGAAGAAGTGTGGGGTTCTCTTCCTATAGAGACCTTGGGGCATTAGAGTATGCTAAATGCTTGTGCCACTTTGTGAAAGTCTTTTATACAAGGTGAACCTAGAAGACCTTTGAGGTTGTAAATCTTTGCTACTCATTTCTACCGTATTGACATGCATTTTCTCTCCCTCCGTGATGCAGTTATAGGCCAGATGAGAGCAGATCAAAAGTAGATAAAGGCAGGTTTATTAGGAGGCAGCTCTTGTGTGGGTTCACCAATCTCACAGGTGGAGGTCAGTGACGTCACAAATCCAGGTTAAAGCAAGGGGATTATATAGTGTAATTATATATATTGCACTCAGGTGAGGAGTGATGATCTGCCAGCAAGAAGCTGGGATGGTGTCCACACCTATCAAAAACTGAGTGCCCTCTTAAGTTTTTGCTTTCTTTCTTGTCTTTACTCTCACCTCTTGCTTCTTCTCTTCCCTTCCCCTCCCCTTCTCTCCACATGACCATGGCTGGTCTCTACTTTTCTTCTCTCTCTCTCTCTCTCTCTCTCTCTCTCTCTCTGTTTTCTACAATAAAATGCCTTAAAACTAAAAAAAAAAAAAAAAAAAAAACCTGAGCTGCTGTGCGGGCACATTTGGGTGGGTTGTCAGAAACAGGAAGACAGGGAGTGATGACATGTTAGCCCGGAGTTTTCTCCAAGCACATGGGGGGGGGGGCGGGTTCCTCTGTGGGGAGGGCCAGAGGAAGGAGGATTGATGGGGTTTCCCAGCTTGTGCAGGGAATGAGCAGGGGTTCCAGCCTAACACTGACTACCCTTACCTAATTGCCTCAGGAAAAGGTAGAGAAACAAGCAAGATCACTCAAGCCAACGAGTGAAAGTTCCTTCTTAATGAGTTCTTTGCTCCGAGGACAGTAGTGGCAGTTAGTATTATGTGTCTGTGTGAGTACTGGCTCTATTTGGCATCAAGAATGACAGTAGCCTCCTTTCAGATAACCACAACCTTGATAAAACCAGGTTTTGTTGGCTCCAGCCCCATTCATTCATCTGCATCAATCTGCATTTTGGCCACCTCAGGAGAAATCAAGCATTTCCTACTTCTTCCAAGACTACAAAATGAATACCTTTGAAGGATGCATACAGCTAGGGAGCAGTGTCTAGAAATAACTTGATAGGAAGTCTCATGATTCAAGCCACATGAACAGAGGATGATGAAAATCTCTGCCCAGATCATCCCTCTATAGGTTATGGCACATTCCCAGCATCCTTTGTACCAACTCAGAACTCTTGGATTCACCTACTCTGTATTTATTTAGATTTAGATGATATTTTACAACCCCTTACCCAATGTATAAAAACCCCAAATGACCAAAGCCAGCTTGCAATGGGACATGGCAGTACCAAACCTCATAATTGTTAAGAATTGCCCCATTGTCACCAGACTGAAACCAAACAGCATGGGTTTGAACCATGAGTTCATCAACCACTATGGAACATACTTATCCCCTAACTCTAAAACCTTCATTTTTTTTTCACCAGTAAAGTGGAGACATTATAGTACCCCATCTATGAAGCTATTGGGAGGATTAACTAAGAAAATCCAGACAATAATACCAACATTTAGCACAGGGCCTGGTTCCTGCTCCACACTTAATCCGTTGCTTCCTTGTTTTCCTGCTGGACTTTCTTATTCTGCTGGGCTTGGCAACAGAGACCAGGTAGGGCAGGCTGTGGGGTGCAGGGACTTTCTGTGTCAACTTTTATTTTCTTCAAGACATAGTTGCATCTGATTTACCCTCCAGAAAGAACTGATATTCACTAAGACACAAGAAAACTAACACAGGATAATGGGCTGGCAAAAGAGCCAAAGCTCCCTGCCCTATAGTAACTGTCACCTAAATGAGGGGGGGTCTTATGCTTTACCCCAAGACTAAATCCATAGATGACCTGAAGCCTTCTCACTGTTATCCTTTTATCACACTGAGCAGTGAAAGAACTGTGGTTTCTCAGGATGCCAAGGATGGAATCTCTTCTCTCAACTGAAAAACTTTTCTCCATCATTCAAAGTTTAGGTATTGTGTGGGTCAGTTTTTGTCAGCTTGATACAAGCTAGAGTCACCTGGGAAGGGGACTTGAGAAACCTCATTGAGAAACTTCCTCCATCAGACTGCTCTGTGAATATGTCTGTGGGGTTTTTTGTTATTGTTTGGTTTTGGTTTTTTGGTTTTGGGGGGTTTTTGGGTTTTTGTTTGTTTGGTTTGTTTTGTTTTTCGAGACAGGGTTTCTCTGTATAGTTCTGGCTGTCTTGGAACTCACTCTGTAGACCAGACTGGCCTTGAACTCAGAAATCTGCCTGCCTCTACTTCCCAAGTGCTAGGATTAAAGGCATGTGCCACCACCAACCGGCTTTTTTGGGTTTTTTTTTTTTTTTTTTTTTTTGATTGCTGATCAATAAGGGCCCAGATCCATGTGTGGGCAATAGCTGAGTAAGCCAGATGACACGAGCTTCCATACATTGTCTTACCCTAGTTTCTGCCTTGGGTTTCCTGCCCTGGCTTCCCTTGCAGATAGACTGTATTCTATAAGCCAAAGACACCCCACACTAGTTTTTTTGCCGGTTTTCTTTTTGTCATGGAGTTTATTATAACAACAGAAACCAAATTAAAACAGGTGTCTCTGAAGCATTGGAGGTGGAATGAATAAATAATGCTGTGGTAAGAACTTAATGAAATCTTTATACAAATAACAATGCCCTGACACTTTCCTAGTGCAGGACCCTTAAGACTAGCTTAAAAGTCCCCGTTGGCCATAGTCAAAACCCGAAAGCCTTCACTGGAAAACAAATCATCCCATGGTAATTAGTGAAAATAGAATGCCTGGCCACAGAACTGGCCCCAAAACTCTGAATGAGCAAAGTCTAGGGAGGCTCTGGGTGTTAGGAAAAGCCTTAGGCTTGAGGCTGGGATCTTTGCATGATCGCATTTATTCCTCCTGTTTCATTGACCATCAAGATGCTTTGTTACCATGACAACTATATTAAATCTACGCCCAACTGTCCTCCTCTAAGCTGGTTATGAACTTTCTCCAAACGGAACCCTGATACAATGGACACAGAAGGGAGTTAATATCTGAAGAGTCACTTGAGGCTAAAGCTCAAATTCCATAGTTTGCATCCAAACACACTCACAAGTAATAGGGCCCAAACTCCTCTGCTCAGGTACATTCTACTGTATGGCCTCTGCTTCAGCCCCTCTCTCCTCTGGTCTAAAGGAGCAGCACACTTTTCCAGAACTCTGAACTTGTTCAATGAGACTCTTCTACTGAAATTGTCCTCTTCATTCTCCTCCTGAAGAGCTGTTTCCCTTCAAGTCCAAGTCCAAACGCCCTTTCCTCCATAGGGCCCTCCTTTATCAGAATTAACCCTCCTACCACCGTCCTAATGTTTTTAATGCTGTTGAGATTTTTTTTAAAGAATCATCACTGATTATAAATGAATCCCTTGCAATTTTATGAAAAAGTAGACCCATATCAGGAAAATGCTCACAACTACCCATAATGCAGGAGCAGGGAAGAATTTCCTGAGATCATCTGAAGACTGATTATAAATTCTTGTTTATTCTTATAAGATTATGTTACTTTTTCTACCACTATCATTTATACCAGGCAGAATATTCTAGATAATCAGATTCCCTTCAAAGCAAAAGCAAAGCTGCCATACAAGAGGAAGAAGAGTCAGCTGGCTCATCCTAACTGAAACCCTGACTGTCTCCTAAGCTATGAAGCTCTTGGATTGTGTATCCCTAGCACCAGAAGTGTCCTGCCTTTTCTCTTTTCCCATGGGACATTTCCATAGCCTCATAGACTGATTAGAAACTTCCCTATCTATCAGGGTCAAGGTCTCCATGGGGAACACAAGAACAGAGTTTAATTACTGCATGCCACTGACTTCTAAGCCTAAAAAGGTTTAGAAACTCTGAAGGGCTGTATACAAGTACAATAACTGTTGATGGAGGTTGAAACTGAATTTTATATTTGCCTTATTATTTCACATATTCATAGCTAAGTAGTCAACCATGTACCTAACCCAGGCCACTAGGTTAAGTACCAGACACATCCTATGCCCACCTGTTTTTCTGAGACTCCTATGAAGAAGTATACCCTTCCCATTGAGATACACATCCTACGTCCTTCTAGCTCCAAGTATCTGTGAGTCCAACTTATAATCCATTGTCTTTTTTACAGTACCCAGACTAATGTGCTAGAAAGAGGGATGGAGTCACTGAATGCTGAGAAACTCCTTCTGTATCCCATTTGGACCACCCTTCCACCAGGATTTGGCTCCTATCCACAAATCCAGATGAGTGCCAGAACTCTCACTCAGAAAGGAGATAGGATTTGCCACCCTGTTTCAAATGCCTTGCTGATTGTGTTTATTGTCCCAATAATTATCTCTCTGCATCTTTTAACAGTCTCAGTCTTGGAAGAAGGCTGCAGACAATGATTCCAATGTGACTTTCCAGGGTGATGGAAATTACAAAGATGTCCAGCCCTGGAGAGCATCAGGCAGTGTAACAAGGTTCTAATGTAAAGCACAGAGCAATTAGCAGGGAGATTTACCTCTCTGTCTTAAAAGCATTTTTATTACTTAATCAATCACAAGCAATTTCTAAACAAGGCTGGGATTTTACAAGGAGCTATAAATCTCTTCCATTTGCTTCCAGGAGAAAGAACAAGAAAATAGGCGTGACATTCCAGAGGGGACTTTTTATCAGTTAAAACAAAAATTGAACCCAAGTCACTTGGGGAAGAAAAGTGAGCAGGAGATAGCCACAGGGTTGTAAAGGGCCCCAAAAAAGAAAGATAGAAAGTGAGGTACAGGTGCTGGGTCATGACAATGGACCCACATTCAGTCTCATTATTCCCCCACTTGTGTGGAGGGAAGTAGAGTGAGGGACAGGGTGAGGAAGATCTCCTAGAGGGACCAGGCAGGCTTTAGGGGTTTTTTTTTTTTTTTGCCTCTCATTTCATGGCAGAGCTTCCATGCTATAGTCTGTCTGCAGGTCTCAGTCTCTTCACCTGCAAACTGAGAGAATCCAAGCTAGACTGCTTACAGATGATTCTGAGCCATAAGAGCATATAAGGGTCACCAGGGGAATGTTTTAGAAAACACCATTGCCAAGTTCCTTCCCAGACCAATTAAATTATATGATCCAGGGCTCAGATGAATGCTCTTTAATCTCATCTAATTCCAGCTTGAACACTCAAGCAGGGACTTATTTTGAAAATGAAATGTCTGTAGTCCTCATAGCTGGGAGGTCATCAATTGCCGATTGAAACATTCTGCCTGTATTCTTGCCTTCTTTCCTAACTTTGCTCAACAGGCTTTTCCCTAGCCCTTCTGTGGTCCACATCCTAGACTGGGTCTGTGGACACATGTCTCATGGTTTCACCATGTTTCCATGAGAAACACCCCCATTAACTTTCATTTACACCAGAAAAGTATTGTCTGGAGGCCTCAGCTGACAGGTACTGGGGTAAGGAACTGCTGTCCTCAGATAACCCACTGACACTTTTCAGCTCTGTGGACATATGATTGCCCTCTTTAAAGATCAGTGCAAAATATAATTCTTTCCTTACATAGTTGTGCTGGCACATGCTGGGTAGAGAGATTTGACCATAATCTAGCTCACATCTCTGACTAACTCCACCCTCGGCAGGAACAGAAGACAGCAGTTAACTCTAAGAACCTGCATCAGTGAGTTGTCGCTTCACCGAGACCAGGTATTTAACAGAAACAAGGCAGAAAGGATTTATGTTTTTCTTTACATGTCTCAACTATCCTACCAAAGAACAAGAAGGAAGGCATGGCTTCCAGGGTTTACTTTATGATCACTTGGATCCATGCACTCAGACACATCATGACAGCAGAAGTGTGTGGTGGCAGAGAGCTATTCATTCACTTCATGGCTGATCAGGGAACAGGGAGCATGACAAGAAGTGACCAGGGATATTTCCCAAGGACCTACTTTTGACAGCTAGGCAATACTTTGCAGCTGGGGGGAAGGGCATTCAAAACATGAGCCTATGAGAAACAGTTCATACTCAAGTCTGATCAAACAGCAATGAAACGAGGTTGGGTCTGCCTTACCATTTTCTTGGGCCCAAGGTAGACTCATCCTGAAGCCAATACTTAAAAACTCCCATCTGAGTTCTTCCAGAGCAGTGATTTGAAGCTCATGCTAAACACATCCCTTCTATGTTTCTTCTGTCCTCTTAAGCAGGCAATGCCATCTACCCACTATATTTTACCCAACACCTTCTGGTTCTCTCTCTCTCTCTCTCTCTCTCTCTCTCTCTCTCTCTCTCTCTCTCTCTCACACACACACACACACACACACACACACACACACACACACACACACAACTAGAAAGCAAAAGTGATGAGCTCTAACTCTTATGTGAAATAAACAGTGACTGCACAGAAATTCGTGTTGTGTGTAACGAAGTTTATAACATATCAGAAGATAACATCAAATATCAAAACTGAAGAATGGAGAAAGGACAGTGGCACAGTAGGCCATGGTAGGTAGAATCTTGTTTTGCAAAATGGCCTATAGTAGTTCTTGCCTCCAGATGCTATTCCCTTGTGGTGTGCTATAATTCTCCCTTCAACGAGGAAACTTCAACTGAGAACCTATCTCTAGGGCTGCAGACATGGCCCAGCTGTGCATGGTCAGGCTCACAACCAAAAATACAAAGACAATACCTCCATCAGACTGGCTGATAGACAAGTATGTGGGGCATTTTCTTCATTGATTGGTGTAGGAGAGTCCACCCCACTGTGGATGGTGCCACAGCTCAGCAGATGATCCTGGATGGTATTAGAAAGTAGGCTGAGCAAGCCAGAGGGCAAGCCCCTAAGCACCACTCCTCCATGGCCTCTGCTTTAGTTCCTGCTTCCAGACTCTTGCTTTGGCTTCCCAATAACATGCTCTAATGTAAAATATGATAATCCTATTGCTTTTCAAGTTGATTTTGGTCATGGTCTTTATCTCAGCAACAGGAAAACACGTGAGGACAGCATCCTATAAGGGAGACTTTTCAAAGAAAATTCAGTAAAAAAAAAAAAAAAAAAAAAAAAAAAACAACAACATAAAACAATAAGCCCATATAACCTCTATATTTAACAAAATGTTTTATTTTGCAAGTGTGTATTGATACAATAGTAATGTTTGAGAATGTATGTTGAATGTGTGTTACATACTAGGAAGGGAGAATCGAAACATTTTAATTTGGGGGCTGAGAAGATGTATCAGCAAGTGAAGTTCAAGTCTCCAGCATCAGAGCTCAATAGTATAAGCCTGTGAGGCAGAGGAAAGAGGGTACCTGGAAGTTACTAACAGAATCAGTAAGCTCCAGGTCCAGTGAGAGACCCTGTCACCAAAAATAAAGTGTAGGATGATTAAGGAAGACCCAGTGTCAACCTCTGTCCTCCACATGCAATACACACACACACACACACACACACACACACACACACACACACATATGTATCTGTAGCATACATAATAATACATATAATAATATCCTCTCTCATCTCTATCTCTTTCTCTCTCTCTCTCTCTCTCTCTCTCTCTCTCTCTCTCTCTCTCTCTGTCTCTCTCGCCATACTTCCCTCTTTCTCTGACAGGCTCTCATTACATAACCTATCCTAGCCTCAAACTCACAATTCTCCAGTCCTAGGATTATTGGTGTGCACCATCATAGCCAGTTTCTCACTTTGTATTTGTACTTTCTCAGAAAACTCCTATAGGTTATAAAGTGTGTGTGTGTGTGTGTGTGTGTGTATGTGTGTGTGTGTGTGTGTATGTTATGTTATGTTATGTTATGTTATGTTATGTTATTATGTTATTGTGGAGTTGCACCATAGCCTTTACCCAGCCTTGTTTAACTTTTTTAATTAGTTTTTAATTTTTTACAGAATTTCTGAAATTCTTATAACCAGATATAACAAAAAAGATATGATGAGAGATGAAACAGTAAATAAGGGACAGAGCCTGTCTTTGCCTAGGTAAGAGTATAATGACAGGAAAACCAAACAAGTGATTACATTATAGTGCAGGGCTTGAGAGTGTAGGATAGAGAGAAGTGGTGTCAGAGAAGGATATCTTATTGGGCAAACATCTACTAACTTGTAAGTACTGTAAGTTGTAGTTGGTCTTAAGACATTTTAGACAGTGCTACAGCTTGAACTGTTTGTGTGCTACAAGCTTAATCCCAAGTTTATACATTGGTAGTATTGGATGTAATTAGGATTAAATGAGATCCTGAAGGCAGTCCCCCCCCCCATGGCCTTGGAAGCTTTATCAGAAAGGGAAGAGAGGTCTGAGCTAGTATGCTTGTACTGTTGGACCATGTAACGCTCTCTGATCAACATGAAACAACACACATCCTCTGCAGAGGCTGAGCATGTAAGGCAACGGTGCTCAACCTTCCTAATGCTATGACCTTCATGTTGTAGTAGCCCCCAGTCACAAAATTGCTACTTCATAACTGAAATTTTGCTTCTGTTTTGAATCATAATGTAAATATCTGTGTTTCCCAATGTTCACAGGTGAAACCTTATGAAACCCTGTGAAAGGGCCATTTGACCCCCAACTCCCGCCTAACAGGGTTGTAACCCACAGGGGGATAGCCACTGCTATAATGACATCATCCTCTTAGGCTTGTAGAACCTAGAGCCAAATGCATTTCTCTTCTTTATTAACTTTCCAGGCAAGTGAAAATCAGAGCAATAGAAAATAGGCTAGTTCATGAGTATTTGAGTTATTTAGACGAGTTTTAAAACATGCATAATCCTGGGCCCTTCCCTTGAAGATTACAACTCCATAGATCAGGAAGAATGCAAGGCACCTGTAGTTTAGAAATCTCTCCTAAGAATCCCTGGTCCTGTGTTTCTCAGAACTGTTTCTCTTCCAGTGAGATTAAGGTCAAGGAGAATTAAAGCATGAAGTGGTCCATGGCTGGACCTGAGAGACATAAGATTGGAGAAGCCACCTCCACTATTTGAGGTAGATTGGTATGTTTACAAATACATTCGCAGGTGGCTCCCCACACCTAGCCTCTCTAGCATGAGCATCAACTCTCACTCATGCTGAACAAGCCCCACTATGAGAGAGCTGGAGAAGCCAGAAGCTATACCTCTGCTCCTATTGTTGGGACTTTGCTGAGCTCCTCCTCTATCTGATTACAACAGGGCTCCTTACAGCTAGCCTCATTTTCTCCATCCCTATCTTGCAGCCAAGAAACCAGGTCCCATGGCTTTCAGACAGAACTCACAAAACACTGTCCTGAACTAGATCTGTTTACAACAAGCTGTGATATATCAGAAGTGGAAAGTTTGCAGCACACAAGCCTCTGCTCTAGATAGGTGACCAAACCATCAAAGACATTAGCAACACAGTACCCATGCTCCACAGTGCTACCTTTTTGATGGAGACACACTTGATGCCAGTTTTCAATTATCCACAAGGGAAGAGAAAGACTTAGCAGGGCCAACGTGGAAAACAAATTTGAGGTAATAAATAAAAAAACAGTCTTCAAATAATAGGCTAGGAGGATCACATATGTTTGGATAATTGAGCTATGACCATAGGCAAGTCATTTATTCCACAAACTCTGTGTGTGTAAACCAGGACTCCGATTTATTAATTTATGGCTAGAAATAAATGTACTGCCATGTGGCCCAGACATTCACATCTGTCTGATGGAACGCGCATTCACTCCATCAGCAGCAGCTCCTGGGGAATTCAAATTATCAAAGGGTTGTTTGGTAAGCGTGGAGTCAGTGTAAGAGGAGCTTGTTCCATAATTTAAATTCAGAAAAAAAAAATGTACTGAGCCTTCTATGTCAGGCATTATACTAAGCAATGAAAAAACAAAGATGTGATCCCAACTTTGAAGAGCTTGCATCCAGAGGGGTGTGGCTAGGTGGTAATCTGATATGATCATCAATATAACAGCAACATTAGAGAGGGGACTATAGCTGTAGCTTGGTGCTATAGTGCTGTTCTAGCATGCACAAGACCTTGGACTTCATATTCCATCCTCAGAACAAGAAATAAGGAAAGGAAAGAAAGGAGGGAAGAAGAAAAATAATTAAACATATTGAATACATACAGTGCCCTTAGAGATCTGGGAAAGCGATGCCTTTCTACTGGATCTTGAAGGTTTAATAGGAGGTTGTGGTGGAGAGTGAGTGGTAGATTTCACTTGTTTGCAAAGCAGAAAGGTGTGAAGGTTCAGTCGTCAGGATTGGGGTAGAACATGGGCAATGCCAGGTCATGGGACTGTTCAGATGCTAAGGGTGCTATTCCAAAGCTTATGATGCTTAATTTTTTAAATTTGAGATTTATCAGGCATATATTTAAAAAATTCCTCTAAAGAACATGCTCGTTGTCTTTAAATGCCATGCGTCTCCTCAGTCTGTATCTTAGCTGGAGCCCAGGCACTAATATTGCTGAATGGTTGCAGAACTGGCTCCAGATGCAGTCTGGCAAAAGATTTAACTCAGGAAATTATAGAAGCATAATGTCATAGTATTCTTTTGTTTTATTTATTCATTTCTATAAGTATTTTCTCACATGTGCATATGTGCATATCTGATGCCTACAGAGGTCAGAGAGGGTGCCAGAGTCCCTGAAGTTAGAGATAGTTATGAACCACCATGTAGGTACTTGGAACTGAACTGGCATTCTCCAAGAGTACCAAAAGCTCTTCTCCACTGAGCCATCTCCCCAGCTCCCCATATTATCAAGTCCTTAATGGATTTAATAGGGATATTATTCTATCCCCACTTTATAGGCAGAAAACCTCTTGACAATAAAACAGTTGACAGAGGTAGGGTGGGGAAAGGGCAAGCATATTAGGGCTCTGCAGAAGAATAAAACCAAAGAACAAATGGATGTAGACACATTGGGAAAGACAGAGACGGACAAAGGAGACAGAGAATAGACATATTTATTTGAAAGAATTTGACTCATATGACTGTGGGAGCCAGAGATGCAAACTCTCCAGGGTTGCCTAGAAATTCAGTTGGGTGTTGATATTTCAACCGTGTGTTTGAAGTCTAGCAGGCAGTCTCAAAAATCAGGCTGTTCTCCATGGTCCAGTCTAAGTGTTCATTCTTATAGTTTTAGTCTTTAGGCCTTCAACTAATTGAATGATACCCACTCACATTAGAACAGAGTGCAATCTACTTTATTAGAAGTCTATTCTTTCAAATGTAGCTTGACATCCCATGAAACATCACAGCTGGAATGCCATATCTAGTCCTCTTTTTTTCATGGACACTTACCACATTTGAGAGAAGCAACACTGTTCTTATGGAATCAAAGTTCCAGTCTCTAGGGTCTCCTCCTTCCCTAAAGTGCCAGTGTGAAATCCACCACCCAGAAGAGAGTGCCTTAACCCAGAGAGTAGGAACCAAATAAGAGCCAACAGGCTTGACACACACTCCACACTACTAAGCAGAGATAGATCTCCATAAAGAAAACTGAACTGTATTTCTATCATGTTGAGGGTGGGTGTCCAGGGCTGATACAGTGACAATCACTAGTTTCTGACATTTCAATGCTTAATAAGAACAAATGTGCTGAGGCACAGTTCACCAGTTTAATGCTGAGGATTTTGATAAATGGCTCCTTTATATTCTCATCTGATAGATTTTTTACATCAAACAATGAAAGTTAGGAATGTGCTGCTCCATGGTGCAAAGAGTACCAGCCAAGAAGAAGCCTTGCAGGTAGGGGGGTGGAAGTGCTGTGTGAACTCTCTGCTGCAGCTCTGCTTTTTGCCAGGCTTACCCCCTGAGCCTCATCCAGATAAGTGAGGAAAATAGGCTACTCACTCCAGTTTTGTGAGGCAAGAAGAAAGTCTGCCTTTTGTATTGTGTTGATCTAAATCTCAGTCCACTCTTCTGATGGCAAAAATGAAACTCCAGGAGGTCAATATCATATAGATATTAAATTACCTCATTATTTCAAGAGAAGTTGAAGCCACCTGGGACCTTAAAAGGCCACTCACAGTACTATAGATTCTCCAGGGATCAGGATGGGAAGTAAATTGCCTTTACAGCCAGTAATAAGACCACCTAGCTTCCAGATTCCAAACCATTATTCAGTGTTCTATCCTCCAACTCCCACCCCCTTCCCTCCCCTATATCTTTAACCCAAGGCATTTTTTAGTGTTGAAATGATTAATTTTATTTAACAAAATATTTTTATAGAAGGGCTCTGATTATAGAATCCAACATATTTAAAGTACGCAACTTGTTAAATTTTTCCATTTTACTATTTCCCATAAACCTATCACCACAGTTGAAGAGCATACCCTTTATCCCCATTGTTTTCTCTGTCTCTGTGCACACCTTGACTCCTCCTAATTATTCATGGCTTTGATTACGAGGTTTTTACATTTTCTAGAGTTTTATATAAATGTAATCATACACTTTTCCCCCCAGTTTTTGTTAGTTCTTATTAAAGACAGCATCTGACTCAGGTTGTTGGCCTTGTACTAGATACAGTCAAAGATGATGTTGAACTCCTGAGCCTAAAGACCCTATCTCTTAAATGCTACAATTACAGGCGTGTCCCACCACACTAGGATTTTATTAGTAAGCCAAAGAATATAAGAATGGGTACCCTAAAAAGCTTTTAATCACATTTGTATGTACACACACACACACACACACACACACACACACACACACACACACACATGTTATGGTACACATGTAGAGAGAGGTTCAAGGACAACTTGGAAAAGCTGCTTCTCTCCTTTCATTATGTGGTATGTAGGGATCAAATTCAGAACATTGGACTTTTTTTAACTTTTTATTGATTCTTTGTGAATTTTACATCATGCACTCATCTCTCCATCCCCTCATATCTGCCCTTCATTATTGCAAACCCTCCCACAATAAAACATACACAGCATAGAAAACCATCTGATATGGAAGCTGTAGTATGTTACAGTGTATCCCACAGTACATCCCTCTGTCCACACATCTTCACTTGTAAATGTTCATTGCAATGAGTCATTGGTCTGACTTGAGATCTCCGACTTCTGTGACATCATCAATATTGGATCTTTACCAAGTCTCTTTCTGGTTATCCTGTTGTTGCCCTGTGTCATGGAGATCCTGTAGCTTTGGATCAGCAGAACTGGTCTGTTCATTCATCCCAACTATTTACAGATGATATAGATTTTAAGGTGGGCCAGTTCTGAGCCTTGGATCTGGGCCATTGGTGGTACCTGAGCTGGCTCAGCACACTAGATCTCATTTATCTATACCACTAGAGCAAGCTCTCCAGTGCTGCTCTGGATAGGCCACCCAATGCTCCCATCTTAAGGGCACACAGTCAGCTCTCCTGTCCTCATGCTCTAGGGGTGTCTCACCTGCAGACCCACACTTCCAGAGCCAGCAGGTGGTAAGGGAGAAGGAGGAAGGCACCACTTAGCTCCCAGGCCACCTCACAGCAGACTCTCCTGTACTATCATCCTTGGGGCCTATTCACTTGTTCCCCCTCCGACAGGACCAGCTCTACTAAGCTGTTCAGAGGAGATTCAGGGCCCACTCTCAAGAGTGCTACAACTGGTGAGGGACAGGGACAGCTCACTCATTCTCCTGATCATGGGGCTAGCTCTCCCGACTCCCACAGGTGAAAAATGGCAAAGTGAACAGAGTATCACCCCCATACCCAGGCCACCTCACAGCAAACAAGTGGCAGGGTCAGCTTTCCTGCACTCTTTCTTGAGGAGGCTCACTTGTGCTCCTACCACCAGGGTCAGATCTCTTGTGCTGTCCAGGTGAGGTGTAGGACCTACTCTACCAAGTACTACAGCTGATGAGGGGCAGGGCTAACTCTCCCTTGCTTGTGACTCTGTGGGCGGCTTTCCCAACTGCAGGAATCAGATGCCCCACACTCATGCCTTGTGGACTGGCTCACCCCCACCACAAGGGCCAGGTCTACTGTGCTGTCTGGATGAGGCATGGCATGGCAAATCACCAGTCTCTGTCTATCTTCCTCCTTCTGGCCTGTGCTGTCTGGATTTGATTTAATTTGATCTTTATGTGTTCTAAGTATAAAACAGCTTTGGCCATCAAGTCAGACATCAAGTTAGGATGAGCAAAGGACTGCCAATTGTTCTGCCCCTGACTGATATAAGACACCAACAAGGTGTCTCTTTGCCCATTGGCAGAGGGGAGCCCAAAGCATTTTAATGCAATGTGCAATCATGACTCTTACCTGTAAGCAGCAAAGTCCACCTTGTTTAGTTTAAGCAGGAAATAAAATTATTTTTAAAATATCAGTTAGTTCACAGGAAGATAAATAGTCTGGAAAGTGTGGCCTGACTTCTCTATAGCTACATGTTTAATACGATTCCTTGAAATGCCTGACCAGAAGGACTTCAGGTTTCTTCATTTCTTAGAATTTGGATTTTTACAGAATTTTGGTCAGCTCAGAATTCTTAATCTGAAAATTCAAAACTGAAAATTCTCTGAAATCAGATGTCAAGTGTTTTGATTAGAGATGCTAACTTTCCTTGAGCATTGCCTTCAATAACACAGCAAGAACTTGATCTTAGAGCTGCTACCTGTTGTGACCTGAGAATCTAAGTCACCAGTTAACCCCTGCATCAGGAGCTTGACCTTGAGCCTCTGGGTAATTACCTGTACAGTGTCTGAAGTCCACATGGCGCATGCCACAACCGCCACGAATAACCAGTCCTAACTTCTTCATTCAGCTCACATTAGCCTTGAAAGGCCACTTAGGTGCACACTCACTTCAATATGGGCTAGGAACATGAGGTCTGAGCTTTCCTCTACAACCTGTGGCACCTTACAGATCCAATGATTGAGTCAGAAGGCAGGATCAGCTCCCACTGAGAGGCTGTGCTGACCCTCAAGACCTCAGTCTCTTATACAATTCACTGTCTTGGTTATGAGTTAATTATGGAGGAGGAGTTACATGTGAAAATTAGGGTCCTTAGATAATTTAAATGTATGGAGTACCACTTTTGAATATGTCCTATTTCTTCTTGAAAGTAGCCCAGATTTCAAGGGACATACACAGTCATTCTAATCTGCTTTCAAAAATCCACCTTGCTAGCTTCTCTAACTGAAACCCTTACCTATATGGTCCCATTGTTAGAAGTCCATAACCACAGATCCATTATCAATACAGTAGAAGAGAAAGCCACAGCATTCTCTAACTAGTCTACTTTTGGGAGTTAATGATAGGCCCACTTTATTCTCAAGAACTCCTTTAGTCCATTGTGAATAACATCATAGCAGATGCAAAGGCAATCACATAAACTTGCAGAGCAGCATGGAACCATGGACCTATAAGAGAGGTTTGAATGGAGATCAAAGCTAATTATGGAGTGCTTTTGAAAATTCCTCTATGTGACTAGATGTTTAGACTTAGCTAAACATTGAACATTTTTCTTCCATCTTTCTTGCCTTCTCTCCTCCTCTAGACTCTCTGTATAATTACTTAATCCCCCTTCCCTGTCTTCACTCTAAAACTTATATGATGCACTCTTCTTGTCCTCTTTTCAATGCATGACCTCTTTTCTCTTTGTTATGTACATAAATGTGTGTATACATAGTTTTATTTAATTATTTTAATGCATATATATGTGTATGTATTACATAAATAAAGATCTATTCCGGGCGTTGGAGAAATGGCTCAGCAGTTAAGAGCACTGACTGCTCTTCCGAAAGTCCTGAGTTCAAATCCCACCAACCACATGGTGGCTCACAACCATCCATAATAAGATCTGACGCCCTCTTCTGGTGTGTTTGAAGACAGTTACAGTGGATTACATAGAATAATAAATACAGAAATAAAATCTTTTAAAAAATATAGATCTATTCCTAAATTCATAAATATAACCTTCTCAATCTGTGTATAGTTATTTGTATATATATTTTCAGGACTGACCATTTGGTGATGGGTAAGTAATCAGTGTGCTATTATTTGAGAAGACTATTTCTCCCACTCTCAGCGTTCCTTTAGTTGTCTGTAACTCTTTGCCTAGGGTTCAGGTTTCATGAGCTTTCCCTATCTAAGTTAGCAAATCTATTAACATCATTCTTGTTCTGGTCACGCTTAGTTGGCCATGTTTGTGAGGCTATATGGGTGTAGCCTCTGACATGTCTAGGAGACACAATCTTACACCAAGCTCCCTACTCCTGAGGCACTTAGACTCTTTCTACTTCTCTGCCTTAAAGTTTCCTTAGCCTTAGGTACACTATTTGCATTGTAGATATATCCATTGATACTGGGTTACATACTTATGCATTTTGATTGATTGTAAATCTTTTCAGTAATGTTCTCCAACGTATCTCTTCTTCTCCATGCCCCATTGAAGCACCAATGGAAATCCCAGCTATGGTGCTCTTCTTGTTCTTGTCAGCATACCTAAAGGGTTTACTCATCCCTAAAAACATAGCTCAGATGTCTTCTCTATGTAAACACTACCATATTCCTGATCGAGAGAGAGAGAGAGAGAGAGAGAGAGAGAGAGAGAGAGAGAGAATAGATTCCCCTTTAGTACTCTGTTATGTCTGCTGATTTGGTTAATATCATCATTATCACATATCTATCCCATCATACAATATGATTCACCAATTTGTTCTTTCATTTTTTTCTATTAGAATAGGAAGAACTGGAGAACTGAGAACACATTGAGTTCATTTCTAGCACACTATGCTACCTAGATCATTTGATACAGAAATAAGGCCAACTGTAAATGATTCTAAAAGATGTATTTTAATCTCACCCATCAAATAGACCATGAAAGTCCTAATTAGAGTCATCTGGATAATCACCAAAACCTCTTTGTACACAAATTCTTTGACACAAATACTGCCTCCTGTTGTGATACTAAAATAATATTATAGAACAGGATCTGGAGAAATGGCTCAGTGGTTAAGAGACCCAGGTTGAGTTCCTCGCAGTTACATCCACCTATAACTCCAGCTCCAGGGGACCAGACACCCTCTTCTGAACTCCACAATCACCAGGCACACATGATGTACATAGATGCACAAGGAGGCAAAACAATCATAACCATAAAGTTAATTTTTTATTTTAGTACAAATACTGTTGCCGCTTTCAAATTATCTTTATGAAGTTGGGCTCTGAGTTCTCCGTCTCATCTAGTGGTCATCTTCACACCCCATCTTTTCTACTTGAGGTTCATGGCCCCCTCTTCCTGGATAAGTTTCCAGGCAAGTCTTAGAAAAAAATCTTAGATTTTTTACTAAGGTGTACAAGGAAGTCTGACATTTTAGTACATGAAGCTGTGAACTTGTGGGCACAATCCCCTAGAAAAGGCTGTCATATTTTTGAATTCTGAATATCTGATCTTTTCTCCTATCAGCAGTGCATGATAAATGTCTAGAGAGACAATGAAGGACAAGTGAATGAACAAATGAATCAAGGCTAAAATCAGAAAAGTGCTTGGAAAGAAAAAATGCATAGTTAATGTCCCTCTTTCAAAGCTGCAGTATTTCCCCGAGTTTTCTTTGTTCCAACCCTTTGCTCTCACCACTTATAATAAAAGGTAAATGTTGTCACAGTCCCTGAGTTTGCCCAGGTGAAAGAATTTGGTGATGCCCATAAGAAGAAATGCAAATTCAATCTGAAGAGCTATCAAACTCAATGACATTTTAGAAGAATCTGAATAAGGTAATTATTCTATGAAGGTAAATTTGTCCAGGGGAGGAAAAATAATGGAAGAGAAATGAATAATGATTTCTATGGAAAATCTTGTTCACCCTGAGCTCCTGTGGAAGGAAGGCCCACATGAGTTGACTAGCCAGCAGGCTCTGGAATTTTCACCCTTATGTAGAGCCAGATTCATCCAGCTTAATGCCTTTAATTTCATTTTCCACATACTTGACAGAACAAAGGCCACAGAAAGCCATCTGAGCCCTAGTGGCTGACTTCTATGCATCTTTTTCCTTCCATTTCTTCACTGCTCTTCCATGACATCTTATCAAAAAGCTGATAGCTCTTTCTGTAACCATTCCTCCTGTAAAACAGGTATTCTACTAGATACTATGCATATTGAGATGAAATACAATCTTTCAGTATCCACAGAGTATTGTTCCTGGATTCCCACCTATATTCAAACTCCTTACATAAATTGATTATGTGCCTAGAGCCTCGATAGATCCCTCTCATATATTTTCAAGTAATCTCTAGATCATTCATAATTCCTGGTATTGTAATTACTATGTAAATGCTATGTAAACAGTAGCTATAGAACATTATTCATGAATAATAACAAAGAGAAGACCCTATAAAACAGATGGTACAATATAGATAGGTCTTCTCTTAAGATTTTCTGTCATGGAAATATTGAATATTCCACATATATCTCATGGAACATTATCAAAAGTTGACCACATACTCACAAAACAAGTCTCAACAGATACAACAAAATTGAAATAACTCCCTGTATCCTGTCAGACTACCATGACTTAAAGCTGGACTTCAACAACAGAGAGCCTAAAAACTCATGGAAACTGAATAACTCTCTACTTAAGGACCATTGAGTCAAGGAAGAAATAAATAAAGAACTTCCTAGAATCCAAAGACTATAAATGTACAACACACTCAAACTTATGGGACACAATGAAAGTGGTACAAAAAGAAGATTTCATAGCACTATGTGCCTTCATAAAGAAGTTAGTGAGATCTCTTATTGTCAACAGCACAACTGAAAGCTCTAAAACAGAAAGAAGCAAACACACCTAAGAGGAGTAGATGGCAGGAAATAATCAAAATCGGAGCTGAAATCAATAAAAGAGATAATACAGAGAATTGATGAAACACAGAGTTGGTTCTTTGAGAAAATCAGCAAGACGAACAAACCCTTATATAAACTAACTACAAGACAGAGAGAGAATGTCCAAAGTAACAAAATCAGAAATAAAAGGGGAAAGGAAAGGAAGGGAAGGGAAAGAGAAGGGAAGGGAAAGGAAGGAAAGGAAAGGAAAGGAAAGGAAAGGAAAGGAAAGGACACTAAAGAAATTCAAATAATCATATTTCAAAAACCTATATTCTACAAAATTCGAAAATGTAAAAGAAATGGGCAATTTTATCAATAGACACAGTTTTAGCACAGAGTTTTACCAGATTTTCAAAGAACACATACTATCAATGCTTCTCAAATTATTCCACAGAATAGAAACTGAAGGAACATTACCAAATTCATTTTATAAGTCCACAGTCACCCTGACACCCAAACCACACAAAGATTCAACAAAGAAAGAGAATTACAGAGCAATTTTTCTCATGAAAATTGATGCAAAAATACTTAATAAAATATTTGTAAACTGAATCCAAGAATATACCAAAAATATCATCGACTGTGATCAATAAGCTTCATACCAGAGATGCAGGGATGGTTCAACATATGAAAATCTATCAATCAACCATATAAACAAACTGAAAGACAAAATCCACATGATCATTTTGTTAAAATCAATAAAAGCCTTTGACAAATCCAACACTTTTCCACAATAAATGTCTTGGAAAGATTGAGGGTACAAGGGACATACCTAAACATAATAAAGGCAACTTACAGTAAGCCTGTAGACAATATAAAATTAAATGGCAAGAAACTCAAAGCAATTCCACCAAAATCAGGAACAAGACAAGGCTGCCATTTCTCCCCATATCTATTCAATATAGTACTTGAAGTTCTAGCTAGAGCAACAAGAAAGACAATTAAAGGAAATAAAGGGGGATATAAATTTGAAAGGAAGAAGTCCAAGTATTGCTATTTGCAGATGAGCATAAGCAACCCTAAAAATTCTACCAGGGAACTCCTACTGCTGATAAATTCCTTCAGCCAAATGACTGGATACAAGATTATCATATATAAGTAGATAGACAAGATAGATAGATAGATAGATAGATAGATAGATAGATAGATAGATAGATAGATAGATAGATAGA
>JADRCD010225011.1:1799-20779 GCA_019843815.1 Montemys delectorum | reverse complement strand
AGATAGATAGATAGATAGATAGATAGATAGATAGATAGATAGATAGACAGATGAGAGGGAGTGAGAGAGAGGTAGATATCCTTCTTTATACAAATGGCAAATGGGCTGAGAAAGAAATTAAGGAAACAACACTCTTTGCAATAGCCAAAAATATATAAAATATCTTGGTGTAACTTTAACCAAGCTAGTGAAAGACTCATATGATAAAAAAAAATCTTCAAGTCTTTTTTTTTAATCTTCAAGTCTTTAGAGAAAGAAATTGAAGAAAATATTAAAAGATGAAAAGATCTACCATGCTCATGGATCAGTAGGATTAACATAGTAAAAATGGCCATCATACCAAAAGGAAACTACAGATTCCATGCAATCCCCATAAAAATTCTAACACAATTCTTTACAGACATGGAAAGAGCAATTCTCATCTTCATATGGAAAAACAAAAAACCTAGGACAGATAAAACTATCCTACACAATAGAAGAACTTTTGGAGGTATCACGACCCCTTATCCCTAGCTGTAATCCGAGCTGTAGTAATAAAAGCCACATACTATTTGGTACAAAACAGACATATAAGAGAACTTCCTGAACAGAACCCCAATAGCATTGAAACTAAGATCAACAATTAATAAATGGAACCATATGAAACTGAAAAGCTTCCGTAAGGTACAGGACACTGTGAATCAGACAAAATGGCAGCCTACAGAATGGGAAAAGCTCCTCACCAACTCCATATCTGACAGAGGGAAAATCTCCAAAATATATAAAGAACTCAAGAGTCTAGACACCAACAAACTAAATAATCCATTTTAAAATGATATACAGACATAAACAAGGAAATCTAAAATGGCTAAGAAAAAAAGAAATGTTTAACATTCTTAGCCATAAGGAAAATGTAAATCAAAACAATTTTAAGATTCCATCTCATACCTGTTAGAAAGTCTAAGATCAAAAACTCAAGTAACAGCTTATGCTAGAGAGAATATGGAGCAAGGGAAACTAACACTCTTCCACTGCTGGTGGGCTATAGACACTTTGGAAATTAATACGGTGGTTTGGGGGGAACTGTTATACCTCAAGACACAGCTATACCACTCCAGGCAAATTCCCAAAAATGTTCCATCCTATCACCCTAAACCTACAGTTTATCCTGGCAGCAGAGTATGCTTAGATTGGAATCTAGCAAAATCATCATCAAAGAGACCAGAGAGACTTCATCCAGCAACTAAAGGGATAGATGCAGAGTACGCCAGCCAAGCACTAGGTAGATATGCCAGAGTTCCATAGATGAAAGGGAGGAAAGATTGGAAGAACCAGAGGGATCAGGAACACACCAGGAAGCATAGCCTACAGAATCAACTGATTGGGGCCCAAGTGGGGTCTCAGAGATCAGGGACACTATGGGGGTCTGACCTAGGTTCTCTGCGTATATGTTATGGCTGAGTAGCTTGGTGCTCTTGTGGAAATTCTAACAGTGGGAGCAGGGGCTTTCCCTGACTCTTTTGCCTGCTTGTAAGACACTTTTCTTTCTACTGTGTTGCCTTGCCCAATCTTGATGTGGTGATATGTGCCTAGTCTTATTGTAGCTTGTTATGCTGTGTTTGGTTAAGGTCCCTGGCAGTCTGCTCTTCTCTGAGAGGAGGAGATGGGTGGGACTGATGGAGAGGGGAAGTACTTGGGGGAAAGGCAGCGGGGAGGGCAGGGAGGACATGGAGGGGAAACTGTGGTCATACTATAATGTGTGAGAGAAGCATAAGAAATTTTCAGTCTATAATTCATTGAATCTACAGATACAGAATTCATAGCTATGGTAGGCTAAATATAAAACCCAGACATACAAATGTGTACACTGTGAACACACAAATACTTTCATGTGAACAAAAACACAATCACATGCACATATAACAATTCTTAGATGTAGCCATGTGTTCATACAGTCACATACATGTTTTTCTCCTGAGAAGTCTGCGATCTAGGAGAGACTGTCAGAATGAAAGTAATTGCTACCATGTAGTGACATGCAAGCCAAGTACAAGTATGGGGGAGGAGTGGGCTGATCACCTAGGGAAAGATATGAAAGGTTTTTCAGAGGACTTAGGTGCTAAGATGAAATCTAAAGGGTGACGAAGGTGGTAGACAAAGGGAGGAGCAGCACTTTGGTAGATAGGCAGACACAAAGAAGAGAACCAAAGAAGCCAATAATTTAGAAACCAAGGGATTCAGAACTGCTGAAGAATGAAGCTATACTTAGGTTCTCTGAGCAGGGACTACAGAAAGCCCCAGGGAGTTACCTTGGGTCATCAAGTCTGGGGGAAAAGGAAATACAATATGGCTTGCTATATATTTGGTTGATTTAGAATCCAAGGATCAGGAGAGCAAATAAAACAAATGCATCTCTACACCAAGCCTCCTTGGTAAGAATATAGCCTTCTCTCCATGCATAAAGCCATTCTCCTGACTATGATGTGAAAGAATTAACCAAGCACATCAGGAGAGTAATCTCTCAAAATGAATAAAGAATAAGGGGGTGAGTAGATAGCTCAATTTATAAAATGCTTCCTTGCCTCCCATTGGTAACTGAGTTTGATCCCCACAGAACACAGGTAGAAAAAAACCTAAGTATGTAATATGTAATCCCAGCACTGTGGAGATAAAAACAGACAGATCCCTGGAATTTCCTAGCGAGAGAGTCCAGCCTAATCAGTGAACCCCAATCTCAATGAAAGAACCTGTCTATAAAAATAAGATGGACAATACCTGAGGAATGATACGTGAAATTCACCTACACCCAACACACATGCACACCTACATGTGTGTATACACACACACACACACACACACACACACACATACACACCATACCCATAACCATATACAAACATGCAAATAAACAAAGTGTGCATTTGTCTGCTCTGTTTGAACTCTGTGACAGCAGGAGATTTCCATCTCTGCTCAAATCCACCTTATACTTGATTCCTTCTGATTTCATGAAAATGTCAACACTATCAGACTAGTGACACCACAGAAATGCCCCCAAGTCCTTCTGTTCACCAGGTCCAATGCTTGCACCCATACCAGGCCCAATGTGTGCACCAACTCCAGCTCTCACTTGGACTGTGGCAGTCACTTGATTCTACTCTACCTCTCCTATCTTCCAGCCAGAGGTACCTTAGGAAAATGGAAGGCAGACCATCTTAGCCCAGTGTTAAATCCTCAGGAGATTACATTTTATCTACAGTACCTGAAAGCCCAACTCTAGAACCAAGTCCCGGGAGCAGCACTGACTTCCAATCTCAAGCCCCCTGTGCCTCAGGCTCCTGTGCTATAAAATAGAGATGATAATTATAAAAACCTGTATTTGTTTTGCATTGATAGAGCAAATGTCTGAGCTAAATTAACTTGTAAGCAGGAATGAACTATTTTAACCCATGGTTTCCAGTGTTCCTGTCCATGGCTCTATTGCTTTGGCCTGTGGGAACACAATGTACATTCCACAGCAAGAGCTTGGAGTAAACCAACCTGCTTGCAAAGGGATCAGAAGAAGCTAAACTCCCAATGTCACCTTCAAGAGTATACCCTAAATACTGAAGGCAGACTTTCCACCATAGCCTACCCCTTCAAGATCCCACTACCTCCAAATAGTGCCAAGCCTTTAACACATTGAGCCTTTAGACTTTATCCAAACAGCACTATAATATCTAGGGTCAGATTTAATCAATTACTCTAAGGAGCAGTTGCTGGCACTACATTTTGACTAAACTAAGATCCAGTTTCTTGACCATGGTCCCTGCCTATATCTAGGACTTGTTTCTGATCTACCTTGACCCTCACTCAGGAGTTGATAGATAAGATGATCTGTTGATCTTTACATGTACTAAGGTCACATGCATTTAAGGCTGTTTCTCTTTTGGATACTATTGTGTCCCCATGACTATGTTCTCATTCAAAACCTCTGATGGAATCACCATCCCTGACCTCAAGCTGTACTACAGAGCATTGTGATTAAAAAAAGAAAGAAATAAAAAAAACCTGCATGGTATTGGTATAGAGACAGGCAGGTGAATCAATGGGATAGAATTGAAGACCCAGAAATGAACCCACACACTTATGGTCACTTGATCTTTGAAAAAAGAGCTAAAACCATCCAGTGGAAAAAAAAAGACAGCATTTTCAACAAATGGTGCTGGTTCAACTGGTGGTCAGCATGTAGAAGAATGCAAATCAATCCATTTTTATCTCCTTGTACAAAGCTCAAGTCCAAATGGATCAAGGACCTCCACATAAAACCAGATACACTGAAACTAATAGAAAAGTGGGGAAGAGCCTCAAGCACATGGGTACAGGAGAAAATTTTCCTGAACAGAACACCAATAGCTTATGCTCTAAGATCAAGAATTGACAAATGGGACCTCATAAAATTGCAAGGCTTCTGTAAGACAAAGGATGCTGTCAATAGGACAAAACAGCAATCAACAGATTGGGAAAAGATCTTTACCAATCCTATATCCAATACAGGGCTAGTATCCAATATATACAAAGAACTCAAGAAGACTCCAGAGAAATAAATAACCCTATTAAGAAATGGGATACAGAGCTAAACAAAGTATTCTCATCTGAGAAATACCGAATGGCTGAGAAGCACCTAAAGAAATGTTCAACATCCTTAGTCATCAGGGTAATGCAAATCAAAAGAACCCTGAGATTCCACCTCACACCAGTCAGAGTGGCTAAGATCAAAAACTCAGGTGACAGCAGATGCTGGCGAGGTTGTGGTGAAAAGAGGAACACTTCTTCATTGCTGGTGGGATTGCAAGCTGATACAACCACTCTGGAAATCAGTTTGGTGGTTCCTCAGGAAATTAGACATAGTACTACCAGAGAACTCAGCTATACCACTCCTGGGCATATACCCAGAAGATGCTCCAACATATAATAAGGACACATGCTCCACTATGTTCATAGCATCCTTATTTATAATAGCCAGAAGCTGGAAACAACCCAGATGTCCTTCAACAGAGGAACAGATACAGTACAAAAAATATGGTACATTTACACAATGGGGTACTACTCAGCTATTAAAAACAATGAATTTATGAAATTCTTAGGGAAATGGATGGATCTGGAGAATATCATGCTGAGTGAGGTAACCCACTCACAAAAGAACACACATGGTATGCACTCACTGATAAGTGGATATTAGCCCAAAAGCTCAGAATACTCAAGATACAATCCACAAACCACGAGAAACTCAAGAAGAAAGAAGAGCAAAGTATGGATATTTTGATCCTTCTTAGAAGAAGGGGAGCAAAATTCCCATGGAAGGAGTTGCAGAGACAACATATGGAGCAGAGACTGAAGGAAGGGCAATCTAGAGATTGCCCTACCCAGGAATCCTTCCCATATTCAATCACCAATCCCAGACACTATTGTGGATGCCACCAAGTGATGGCTGACAGGAGCCTGATATAGCTGTCTCCTGAGAGGCTCTGCCAGTGCCAGACTAATACAGAGGTAGAGACCCACAGCCATCCATTGGACTGAGCACTGGGTACCCAATGAAGGAGCTAGAGAAAGGACCCAAGGAGCTGAATGGGGTTTACAGCCCCATAGGAGGAAAAACAATGTTAACTAACTCATACCCTCAGAGCTCCCAGGGACTAAAACACCAACCAAAGAGTACACATGGTGGGACTCATGGCTCCAGTTGCATATGTGGTAGAGGATGGCCTAGTCAGTCATCAATGGGAGGAGAGGCCCTTGGTCTTGTGAAGGTTCTATGCCTCAGTATAGGGGAATGCCAGGGCCAGGAAGAAGGAGAGGGTGGTTTGGTGAGCAGGGGGAGGGAGGAGAGGGAACAGGGTTTTTTTTCCAGAGGGGAAAACTGGGCAAAGGGCTATCATTTGAAATGTAAATAAAGAAAATATCTAATAATAGATAGATAGATAGATAGATAGATAGATAGATAGATAGATAGATAGATAGATAAAAGGAGTGTCCCCTATACCACACTGGATTCTTCCTCTACCCCTCACCTACTGTTTGCCTCTATTACGCTTATTATTTATTTATCACTTATTTATTGACTCACTTATATTTTTAGTCACCTTCTTCCAATTAGAAGGAAAAGGTTTGTGGAAATGAAAACATATAGAACAGTACCTACATGTGGAAGTTGTTAAGAACATATGTGCTGGGTGAGCAAATGAATGAATCCACACACTTAGCACCCTGCAAGTATTTACTGAACACATTAAACTCTGTTCTAACCACTCCTGGAAATGGAAACAAACTATAGTTGAGGGAAACTCAGTCTCTGCCATGTGACAGATGTGAAACTCTGATACCATGTGATCCAATTAGTATCACTCTTGAAAGGGCATTTGATTCTTGGATATGATTACACCATCTGTCCTAAAAAGCTTTCGTGATTCACGACCAGATAAGCACTGAACCCATTTGGCAGGTCTCATAAAATGACTCTATCTTCTCACTGGGATCTAGCCATGTGTGGGCAGTGTTTTGACATTTTCAAATGAAATGTGGACTCAAATGAAAAACACATAAAGTATTGAGATGACATGGGCCGGATTGGAGTATTATACTTCGTAAAGTCCCAGGGTATATCCAAAATGGTAACATAAGTATAAACCGAGGAAAGAATGGGGACATCTCCCAACAGGAAATTGTGAAAGTCTTGGGGAGGGGTCATTTGTTTGTTTATTTTTTTAAGAAATTATTTATTGTTGTTGTTGTTGTTGTTGTTGTTATTTTATTTATTTACATCCTGTCTTAGTCAGGGTTTCTATTCCTGCACAAACATCATGACCAAGAAGCAAATTGGGGAGGAAAGAGTTTATTCAACGTACACTTCCACGTGGCTGTTGATCACAAAGGAAGTCAGGACTGGAACTCAAGCAGGTCAGGAAGCAGGAGCTGATGCAGAGGCCATGGAGTGATGTTCCTTACTGGCTTGCTTCCCTGGCTTGCTCAGCTTGCTTTCTTATAGAACCCAAGACTTCCAGCCCAAGGATGGCACCACCCGCAAGTGGCCCTACCCCCTTGATCACTAATTGAGAAAATGCTCCACAGCTAGGTCTCATGAAGGCACTTCCCCAAGCTCCCTTCTCTGTGATAACTCCAGCCTGTGTCAAGTTGACACACAAAACTAGCCAGTACACATCCCAAATGTTGCCCCCTTGCAGTTCCTCCTTAGAGAGTTCTTTCCCCCATCTCCCTCGTTTAAAAACAAGGACATCATGAAAGTCTGGTTTTATAGCCCATTGCTGATGGTTCTATCCCATATAGTTTAACAAGACTTGTAGCACAGACCATCAACAATGCCTAAAGGTCCTGACTGTGGTGGATGATGAGCTGAAGAAAACTGGTGAGTGTACAAGAGATACAATCATCTCCATCTTACAAATAAGAAAAGAATTACTGACAGCAACAATTCCTCCTCCTTCTAGAGAAAATTTCGTTCTCCTTTGAGGACTTTCTCCTTTCTAACCTGGCCTTCATGGTTTGTAATCCAAGGATTAGTCCATGATTTAAATGTAGCCAAGCAGAGAGTTCTATCCTCTGGCTATGTGAATAAATTAGAGATTTGTTTGCCTACAGCAAACAAAAGAGAAATTCTCAGATGTGTTTTTTTTTATAAAAACACATTGACAAAAAATAAACTATCCATCCATAGAAGTCATTCAGCATATATGGTTAAAGTAATCAGTTTTTTACTCTTTTGTAGAGAAATTGACAAAGTATTCATCCAACTCAAAAGAGGCTGAAGCTGAGAAACAGGATATAATGGTACAAAAGGAGTAAGTCTCTAGATAGAAGTACTGCAGGGTACTTCGACTACATGAGCCCCAAGTTCCTCAAGCCCCTTATTATAATAAACTACAATATAATAGAAAATTATTTGGCCTCTGCCTCTCATTCCTGGTATAAAGTGGTTCAAACCCTTGGAAGTTCTGATTTATAAGGGTGTCTTGTGATTTATGGTTAATTCATTTGGATCACAACTAACTTATACTTGTCCCCTAGATGACTTCAGAATAAGGATTGTTATCAGCTAGATCAAGTATTAGAGTTAGAACTTTTTTTTTTTTTTTTTTTTTTTTTGGTTTTTCGAGACAGGGTTTCTCTGTATAGCCCTGGCTGTCTTGGAACTCTGTAGACCAGGCTGACCTTGAACTCAGAAATCCACCTGCTTCTGCCTCCCAAGTGCTGGGATTAAAGGCGTGTGCCACCACCACCTGGCTGCTAGAGTTAGAACTTTTAGCCCTGGCCCCTGGAAGGGGAGGTTGGCTGGAAATTAGACATACCAATACAGCCAAAGCATCCCAAAGTACACACACACACACACACACACACACACACACACACACTCACACAGTTACCCTATAAGACGGCAACAATATTCTTACTAGATGCCAGAAGTTAACAAAAAGCCCACTGCCTAGTATGAGCTATATCTTTTGGAGTTGCAGGCAGTGAGGTCCCAATGACTGCTCTCCCCAAACATTACAGGCTATTGCTGTTGCTCTTGGTTACCCTCTAGAGCTTGATAGGCCCTTTTATTGAAGATACCACATGCTTGAACTATAGGACATGAAAAAGGACAGACTTGCCAGCTTCATCTCTACTAGATAGTTTTCATAATGCTAGAAGTTGCTAGGCACATTACCGTAGTAGAAAAATAATCACTATAGCCAGTTATAAACCTTTTGTAATCTATAATAATAATGACTGGCTTGGAATGCTCACTGGTGTAATAATGGCACAAATATACTAAGAGTAACCAACTACTTTTTGATTGGATTTAAGTGTCTCTCCACAGGATGAAACCATACCCTACACCATACCTGACTTAGATGGGCTAAGAACCTATGGCTAGATGGGTCATAAGCCCAAGGAAAGGGCTTACTAGTGCTTTCCTGTTTTTTTAAAAAAAAAAAGGAACACAAAAAAATAAAAAATAAAAAAATTAAAAAAAAAAAAGGAACACCCATATTAAGGCTCCTATTGCAGTGATAGAACACCACGATCCAAAGTAACGTGCACAGAGGAAGCTCCTTTTCAGCTTCCACTTCTATATCATAGCCCATCACTAAGGGAAGTCAGGGCAGGTCCCTGGAGGCCGGTGATGAAGCAGGGGCCACTGAGATATGCTGCTTACTGACTTGCTCTTCATAACGTCCTCAACCTGTTTTATTAGACTACCCAGGACCGTCTACCCATGGATGGCATCAACCACAGCGAGCTGGAGCTTCCCAATCATTAATCAAAATAATGCCCCACATACTTACCCACAGTCCGACCTTACAGGGGCATTTTCTCAACAAAGTTTCCCTCTTCCCAGATATGTCTAGATTTGTGTCATACTGACAAAAACTAACCATCACAGTAGTATTCAAACAACTTTTATTGACTTTATTGACTATATCTATTGATTAATGCAGTAAATGATGATTATCACAGAGACACACAACTGGACAAGGTTCAGAGAATAAGAGACTAGGGAATATTCAGACCCAAAGAAGAGAATGAGATCCTGAGGTGGTACATAACTACCAGGAAAGATTATCTGCTAGATAAAGAGCAGGACAGATGTACATATGAATTCAACATATGTTACATATGTCAGAAGTTACAACAGCATGTTCAAAATCTGTGCAAGCCCATGCCACCTCAACTACAAGCACAGAGAAAAGAATTGTACATACAAATCCACCCCGAGCTGTGGGAAAAAAATGACAATTATTGCCCACTGTGAGAGGAAGAGACAAATTTCTCTAAGAATATGGTCTCTGGTAAGTTGATCACTCTATGATACAAGACCACATTCCCAAGATTGTTTGGACAAAAGAAAATGGTCTTAAGGATTTTTTAAAAACACAAAAATTGGGTAGGTGTGGTTTGAATAAACTTGGCCCATAGGGAGTGGCACTGCTGGGAAGTGTGGCCCTGTTGAAGGAAGTGTGTTGCTGTGGGAATGGGCTTTAAGACTCTTCTTCTGGGTGCCTGGAAGCCAGTCTTCTCCTATTTGCCTTTGGAACAAGATGTAGAACTCTCAGCTCCTCCAATGTTATGCCTGTTTAGATGCTCCTATGCTTTCTGCCATGATGATAATGGACTGAACCGCAGAACCTGTAAGAAGCCAGACCCAAAGAAATATTGTTCTTTACAAAATGTGCCTCTGTCATGGTGTCTCTTAATCCAATGGAAACTCTAAGACAATAGGTGAAGAAGAAGGAATGAATAAAGAAAGAGTTGAAATTGGAGGGAACACGTGAATATGGTCAAAACACATACCAAACTCTCAAAGAACTGATTCTCATAATAAAGGAAGGAAGGTAGGGTGGGAGGGAGGGAAGGTGGGAAGGATGGAGGGAGAGAAGGAAGGGAAGGAGGGAGTGAAGGAAGGGAGAGAAGGAGGTGGGGAAGGGAGAGAAGGAGGGGGTAAGGGAAAGAACAAGGGAGGGAGGAATGAAGAAAAAAAGAAAGAAAGAAAGAAAGAAAGAAAGAAAGAAAGAAAGAAAGAAAGAAAGAAAGAAAGGAAGGAAGGAAGGAAGGAAGAAAGAAAGAAAGAAAGAAAGAAAGAAAGAAAGAAAGAAAGAAAGAAAGAAAGAAAGAAAGAAGGAAGGAAAGAAGACCCTCATATTGGTTTTCTTTTTAATGCATTGGTACAGGAGACAACTTCCTGAACAGAACACCAATGGCTCAGGCTCTAAGATCAACAATTGATAAATGGGACCTCATGAAACTTGAAAAGCTTCTATGAGGCAAAGGACAGTATCAATAGGGCAAAAGAGCGGCCCACAGATTGGGAAAGGGTCTTCACCATCCCTAGATCCAACAAAGGGCTAATATTCAGAGCATATAAAGAACTCAAGAAGTTAGACAACAGCAACCCAAATAACCCAGTTTAAATTTGTTGTACAGAGCTAAACAGAGGATTCTCTGCAGAGGAATCTCTAATGACAAAGAAATGTTCAACATCCTTAGTCATCAGGGAAATGCAAATCAAAACAATCCTGACATTCCACATTATACTCTTCAGAATGCCTAAGTTCAAAAACTCAAGAGACAGCACATGCTACCTAGGATGTGGAGTAAAGAGAACACTCCTCCATTGATGGTGAGAGTACAAACTTATACAACCATTCAAGAAATCAATCCAGAAATTTCTCAGAAAATCAGAAATAGATCTACCTTAAACACCCATCTATACTGCTCCTGGGCATATTTCCAAAAGATGCTCCATTATACCACAAGGACACATAATCCCCTATGTCCATAACAGCTTTATTCATAATAACCAAAACCTGGAAACAATCCATATGGCCCTCAATCAAAGAATGGATACAAAAAATGTGGTTCATTTACAAAATGGAATATTATTCAGCTATTAAAAATTGAGGACATCATGAATTTTGCAGACAAATGGGTGGAACTAGAAAATATCATCCTGGGTAAGGTAACCAAAGCCAGAAAGTTATGCACAGTATGTACTGACTAATAAGTGGATATTAGCCATAAAGGACTGGACACTCAAGCTACACTGCACAGACCCAAAGATGCTAAATTAGAAGGAAGGCCCAAGAGAGAATGTTTGAATCTCACTTAGAAGGGTGAATAAAATCATCATAAGAAGCAGATGGAAGGAGGGAACTGAATGGGAAAGATAATGGAGGGGGAAAAGGAGGAGTTTAGGATCAGGTGTAGGGAGAGATAGGAGCAAGGACCAGAGGCCCAGGAGAATTCATATAAATCAGTGGCTGGCATGCATGGAGGGGAGTATCTCTAGGACATGCTAGAGCCCTGGAATGGTGGAGTCTCCCAGGAGTCTATGGGGGTGAATTTAGCTGAGACTCATAGCAGTGGGGATGTGGAACCTATACTGACCACCTCCTATAGTCAGGCAGGATCCCCAGTGGAGGAATAAGGACACCAAGCCACCCACAAATCTTTCGACCCAAAATTTGTTCTGTCTATAATAAATTCAAGGACAAAGATGGAGCAGAGACTGAGGGAATGGCCAACCAAGAATAGTCCCAACTTGAGATCCTTCCCATGGCGAGCACCAATCTCTGACACTATTAATGATACTCTGTTATGCTTGCCAACAAGAGCCTAGCAAAACTGTCCTCTGAGAGACTTCACCCAGCAGCTGACTCAAACAGATGCAGAGACCCACAGCCAAACATTGAACAGAGCAATTGTGGAGTCTTATACAAGAGTTGGGGGTACCCCAACAAGTAAAATTGTTGCCTGCCTGTAGATCTCATTACCCTAACTGGGCTGCGTTGTCTGGCCTCAGTGGGAGAGGATGTGCCAGGGTGGGAAGATACCAAGGAGGGCCCTCTGCCCCTTTCAGAGGAGAAGGTGAGAGAGGATGTAGGAGGAATTATGGGGGTAGGAACAGGGAGGAGGGAGGGACAGCAATCAGATGTAAAGTGAATAAATAAATTAATTGGAAAAAAGTTCTATAAAACTCAAGCACTGCTGGCAGTAGAGCTTAGCAGTAGTGGGCTTGCTAATCATGCACAAAGTCCTGAGATCAACACATAAAAAAGTGTCATATAAAACTCTTGAACAATAAGACTCAGGAGCTTCTATGATGGAGAATACACCAAAGTTTTAGAAGAACAGTGCACTCAGAGAGCACCTAGATGCTCTATGTTATTGATGAATTCTAATGAGGATTGTATCAAAAGTAAAAACAACTGTCATTTGACAGTTGTTCCTGAGGAATTAGCGTAGAAGACATGGGTCCAAACAGCCCCCAATAAGTGCTCTAAGGAAGATGAGGAAGAGGGAGCTTTTGTGTAGCATTTAATCTTACATAAGGACGGAAGCTAAATAATAGAAGAAAACGAATAAACTTAATAAAAACATTCACAACCTGCAGAGGCTCTTCATATGTATCAAGACCCTTCCAGCACCCCATAATCCTTCTGTAACTCTAGCTGTTTCAAATGCCCTGAGACAAAAGGCAAAAGTGGCCAAAGTCTATATTCCTGAGCATCACCTTAGGATGTGCATGGCTCCGACTTTTCTGTAGCATCCAGCTCTGCTGTAAAGAGAATCTTAAATGTTACTTTATTGAGGCTTGCCCTTTATTTCATCACATTTCCCACAACACCTCACATGTTCATCTTCCTCATCTGCTCTTGAGTTATATAAGTCTAATAAGCCATTGCTGTTCCCTGAACTAGGCTCTGTATTGAGGTTGAAGAAAAAAATCTACTATAAAATTCAGCACTCGAGAAAGGGCTCAATGAAGTGTCTAAAATGTTGGCTCTTTGGTGTGTGTGTGTGTGTGTGTGTGTGTGTGTGTGTGTGTGTGTGTCCTCTTATCACTAAAATAGACTCCAGTATCTTTCTGGCAAGTATCACATCCTCATTATTTTAGAGTTTCCCTCCACTTCCAATACTATGCCTTATGCATAAGAAAACACGATTAACAGACAATTCAAGATCTTTCCTTTTTTTCTTTATTTCTTTTTTGTCCTGCTTTGCTTCATTATCTGTCTCCTTCTAAATCCATTGCTTCTAAATCTGATATCAGAAAGTCCTTCTCTAAGCTTTATTTAACTTTCCTAAGATGTGTGTTTTCACAGATGTATGTCACATGTGCCACTCTGATTGGCTATGAAATTAACCTTGAATATCAGCTCACCCACATTTAAAATAAAATGGCAGCTGGGAAGAAGACAGAGTGGGGATGATGATCATGAGCAGAGCTAGAAATAGAGCAGATTCCAGCATCTGGCAGAGGAGAGACTGGGCTGATAGAGAAGGGGCACAGCCCTGGGTCTGGAAATGCCCAGATTTAATGGAAAGGATGGCATTTGAATCACGTGAAGTGAGGTTACGGAGACAGTCTGATCGATGAGAATGTAGTGTGCTGGAATAAACCACTGGGGATTCTCACCCCTCACCAGTTCTCATGAACAAGATCTAGGAAGGTAAAGGACACTGCTCTTCTGGGACTCAGTTAAGGAAGGTGAGAGCGTGATTCAGCCACACTGGTCTTTATAAAGAGCCCTGTGCCTTCTTCTCTGGGCCACAGACCTGCTCTTTCTCTACCAGGAAAGCCTTTCTGCCCCTTCCTCATTTACTTGGCTAGTTCTGGTCATTATTGCATTCATACATTGTATGTCTTCTCTTCTGGGGAGACAACCTAAAAATCATGGTGCCCCCTTCACCACCAATGAGACTCTGTCATTTACTGTATAGAACACAGCATTTGCTCTAAATCAGGGATCTGCCTCCCTTATTTTGTCCTATAACTTTATAACCCATGCTCATTATGAGATTCAGCTTTCCGGCAGTCCACCTATGCCTGCCTTAATAGAAAATAAAGGGCACAACTCAGAGGATCCCACAAGGAGCAGATTCCTCATGTTTAGGATGTCACTAACACAGGCCTTGCAGGACAGGGCATTGCTTTCCTTCTTTACAGAGCAGCAGGAGAGAGAGAGAGAGCCTGTGTGCAGATCTGGGAGTTCTATAGACCCAGGAACATGGAGTTCTTCATAATACCTTGTCATAGTCTTTATATTGATGGTCATTTTGAGTAAACAAGTTACTTTTACAGGTTTTTTTTTGTTTTTTTTTTTTTTTGGTTTTTTGGTTTTTTTGTTTTTCTTTCTAACTAAGAGTGAAATGAGTATATGTAAGACTCTAGGTTTTACATGATAATACCATTGATGGTGAAGAAAGATCTAGGTATCTAGATAAAAGAGCTCAAAATTCTCTATCTGTATTATTGGTCTGCCTACCTGTCTGCTCCCTGTGTGCCTCTGTCTGTTCCTTCTTCCCTCTCCCTCCCTCCATATCTCTCTAAACCACTTAGTCCCCCTACTTTGACAGATACAGGAAAACAAAAAAGACAGGAACTGAGCATATATCTGACATCATCCAAATTCAGTGACAATTCAGAAAACATCTATTGAGTTGTTATGGGACTTGAGGTCTGAAGGCACAGAATCCTGTCTCAAAAATATTATAAGGTAAATAAATGTAAATTCCTCATCTTTTATTAAAATTATCTTCCTTATTTAATCCTTTTTTTTTTTACTTCAAACTTATTATACGGAGGTGAGATTTTTTTTTCACCTTATGCTATGATTTTCATTTTTAGGGTTTAGCTCATCTGTGCTTGTTGTTTGAATACATGTCTCTGCTGGCTGCTTTCCTGTGTGGTTCATCTCTAAAGTATTATTATCATCCTCAACATGACTAATGCTAGCTCATTTGCAGCAAGTCTTGGTACCCTGCAGTCCTGTGATATTCTTCAAGTGCCTTGAACATCTTGATCCAGCAGCCTATACTTCATTTTTGTAGGATCCTGGAAATTCAATATCTGGAACCACTTTGATAATAATCCTTGGATTTTGGTGCATCTGGATCCCTAAACCCAGTTTGGAGCTTGATCTGACTTTTCATTTCCCCTTAATAATTTTAATGTTGGTATGTAGAGGATTCCTGGTGCCCAAAGCCAAGAGGCTCTGATGTTTATGGGAGGATGGAATACTCCTAGCTCTTGCATTTCTTCCCAGGCCTTGGATGAATAGGAATAAAATCCCAAACTCTCTCAGTCTGAACCCCCAGCTAGTGAATAGCAGTAAAATCCCTTTATGATACTCAGTCCACCACACTGGATGTTTATGGTACCTAAGGGCTCCCCTTTTGTTTCTTTCAAATATAGGGACTTTTATTGTTTGACAGACTGTCTGTACCTTGTCATGAACAAACTGTCACCATGTTGCCAGAAAACGCAGCTAGAAATCATTGTAAAGAATTTTTATTATTGTCTTTTAAAAACAGCAGGGAGTCCTACAAGGTTCCACAGCAACTTCCTTCACTGGCAATGCCATGAATTTGGAAATGTCTGCTACATGCCAGCCTGATACCACTGAGTCAGGCAGATGTTGATGGTGTTGAAGGCACCAGGGGCCTGAAGCTCTTCAAAAAATTCTTTATTCTGCTTGATGGACAGCACCTTCCACCATGGGATAGGAATAAGAGAGTAAGGGAGGTCACAGATGCCTCAGGAAACATAAGGAGGGCTAGAAAAGAATGGTGTGCAAAGACAGGGGACAGAGGACAAGGATAATGAATGAAGATGAACACTGCCTTGTCTACACCATGGCATCCACTGATTGTCAAGGCAAAGGAAAGGTGAATGGGGGAGAGTGACTCGAGGGAGTTCTTCATGGAGGACTGTCTTTTTCTGCATCACATTAAAACACTTTTCTTAATTTTCTTTCTCCTTCTTCTTCTCTTTCTTCTCCTTCTCCTTCTCCTCCTCCTCCTTCTCCTTCTCCTTCTTCTTTTTCTCCTTTTTTTGATAGCAAGAAATAGGGTCTCACTCTATAGCACCCTTGGATTCACTAGTAGCCCTGGGTGACCTTGAAATCATAATAATCCTCCTATCTTGGCCTCCTAAACTCTTAGATTACAGAAGTCTGCTATAATGCTCTGCCCATACTGGTGTATATCTATGTATGAGCAGTTATATACAGGTATGTGCAATTATGCATGTACACATGTACCCATGCCTGAAGAGGTCAGTGATTGATGCTCGGTTTCTTCTTTACTTGATCCCCACCTCATTCTCTGAGATAAGGTCTGTCACTGAACTTGGAGCTCACCAACTCAGTGAGCCTGCTGGGAGTTCTAGGGATCAGATTATGTCTGCCTCCACAGAGCTATGATTACAGATGTGCACTATTGCATGTGGATTTTATATGGATGCTGAGGATCAAACCTCAGGTTTCCATGCTTATCTGAGAAGCACCGACTGAGTTATCTCCCCCACTATGTTTTTATTTCTTTAGAACAGTTTTTGGACTATAGAAAAGTTGAGCCTAAAGTATGCATTTCCCTCCTCTGCTATTAATGTCTTGTTCGACATGACACATTCGTTATAGCTGATGAATGAATTTTAAGATGTTATGATTGCCTAAGGTCTGTGGATTACATGTGGTTCATTACTCATGCTATATTTCAATGGGTTTTGACAAAAGTTTGGTTTCATTTACTCTCCATTACAATGACAGTACCATATAGAATACTCTCACTAAAACACTCACTTTTAAAATATACATTTCTAAACACTATATTTTCATCTTTGTGAAACTATTCAAGACAATTGAAAGAAGATATGTTATGGCTTGGATATAAATGTGTACCGTAATCTTATTTATCCTGAATACTTGGTCCCTAGCTGGTGACACTGTTTGGGAAGGTTATAGAATCTGGAGAAGATGGGTCTAGATAAAGGATTCGAATCATTAAAGGTTGAGTCTTGGAGTTTATAGCTCAGCTCAACCTCTGTCCTAACTTTCTCTGTTTCTTGACCTGTGAACATGAGAAAATGTTCCACTGCTCCAGGCCAAGCTAGTCCCAGCTCTCCTTTCTTTCTATCACAACAAACCGTGTCCCCCTTAAACTGTAAGCCAAAATAAATCCTTCCTCTATGAAGTTGCTTCTGTCAGGCTTCTGGTCTGAGAGGTAAAAATGGTAATATGAAGTATCTGCATATTCATGCTTATGCCAGCATTATTACCAATGGTCCAAATATGAAAACAATTAAATATCTACCAGTGCATGCTAGAATTAACAGAATGGGCTCTATGTATGCATGTGATTAAATAAAATATATACACCCCATGAAGGACTATTCAGCCATGCTATAACATGGACACTAGGCTAAGTGGAATAAAGCAGTCAGAAAGTACAACACATATGATAAGTTCATATACATGAAGTACCTAAAGTGGGGAGACTAGTACATACCAAAAATATAATAGATGTTGTAAGGGCTAGACTTTACTACTTAATGGATGTCTTAGTCAGGGTTTCTATTCCTGCACAAACATCATGACCAAGAAGCAAGTTGGGGAGGAAAGTGTTTATTCAGCTTACTTCCACATGGCTGTTGATCACCAGAGGAAGTCAGGACTGGAACTCAAGCAGGTCAGGAAGCAGGAACTGACACAGGGACCATGGAGGGATGTTCCTTGCTGGCTTGCTTCCCCTGGCTTGCTCAGCCTGCTCTCTTATAGAACCCAAGACTTCCAGCCCAGGGATGTCCCCACCCACAAGGGGCCCTACCCCCTTGATTACTAATTGAGGAAGTGCCCCACAGCTGGATCTCATGGAGGCACTTCTCCAACTGAAGTTCCCTTCTCTGTGATAACTCCAGCCTGTGTCAAGTTGACACACAAACCCAGCCAGTACAATGAGGAAAGAGTTTCAGCCATGACCATGTGAAATCTCTTTAGGTGGATGCTGCTGCTGATTGATTCCAACACGGATTACTTAATGCTATAGAGATATGTGCTTTAACATGGTTATCTTGGGACTGGAATAATAGTTCAATCAGTATAGAGTTCGTCACATAAACATGAGGACCTGACTTTGATCCACCAGAACCCAGGAGTGGGCAGAAAAGATGAGAGTGGTGCTGCATGCTTGTAATCCTAGCTTGGCTCTGGGGTGGTGGAAATGAACAGATTCCTGAGGCTCACTGGCCAGACAGCATAGCTCATTTTGCAAGTCCTAAGCCAATATAATACATGTCTGAAAGATACAAGATGGATGAATCAGAGAAATTACATCTGAGATGGTCCTCTAGCATATACACACACATACATGCATGTACACACACATATGCACACACAAAAACATATACAAACCCACCTACAAAAAAGTAGTTACACTGGTATATTTTGTGTTATGTATATCATAGGTCTAATTTCCAAAAGGAAAATATTGTTTGCTTTCTTTTTAAATTTCATTTAACTTATATGTGATAATTTTACACATGTGCTATTTCAACATTCACATTGTCCCATAATCAAGTCAAGGTATCTAACATATCTGTCACCTCATTTATTTATCAGTTCCTTGTGTTGAGAAAGTAACATACTAGTTCTCATAGAGGCTACATAAGAAAACTACCACAT
>JADRCD010225010.1:0-25431 GCA_019843815.1 Montemys delectorum | reverse complement strand
TGCAATCCCACCAGCAATGAAGGAGTGTTCCTATTTCTCCGCAGCCTCTCCAGCATCTGCTGTCACCTGAGTCTTTTATCCTAGCCATTCTGACTGGTGTGAGGTGGAATCTCAGAGTTGTTTTGATTTGCATTTCCCTGATGACTAAGGATGTTGTATTAGAAGCAGTTCAACTGTGGTAGAAGCAGTACCGATAAATGAGCTGTGGTACTGTCATTCAAGGAAACCCTGTATAGAAATGGGAATGAATCAACTGGAGCTACATATTAATGGCAGAAAAATTATAGCAGTGGAGTTAGGTTACCAAAGGGTGAAATTACAATTTAGTTTAAAGATCATGGTTAGCTTTATTTACTATTGTAGAATTAGGCAACATTTAGTCCATTAAAAATAGAATTGTTTTCTATCATAGCCATTCTGACCAGTGTAAGGTGGAATCTCAGAATTGTTTTGAATTGCATTTCCTCGATGATTAAGAAAATTGAACATTTCTTTAAGTGCTTCTCAGCCATATGAGATTACTCTGTTGAGAATTCTCTGTTTAGCTCTGTGCTCCACTTATTACTTGGGTTACTGGTGTTTAACGTACTGAGTTCTTTAGAAATTTTGGATAGTTGCCCTCTGCAGTTCATGAAGATTCCTTTCCATTCTCTAGGCTGCCATTTTGTGCTATTGAGAGTATCTTTTGCCTTGCAGAATGTTTTTCAGGCTCACAAGGTCCCATTTATCAGTTGTATCTTAGAACCTGAGCCACTGGTTCAGGAAATTGTCTTCTATACCAATGCATTCAAGGCTATTTCCCACTTTCTCTTCTATGAGATTTAGTGTATTAGGTTTTATGTTGAAGTCTTCGATCCACTTGGACTCAAGTTTTGTGCAGGGTGAAAAATATGGATATGTCTTCATTCTTTCACATGCAGGCATCCAGTTAATCCAGCACCATTTGTTAGTAGTGCTTTCTTTTTTCCATTGTATGGTTTTGGCTTCTTTGTCAAAAATCAAGTGTCCATAAGTCTCTGGGTTTATTTCTGTATCTCTAATTCAATTCCATTGATTAATGTGTCTGTTCTGTACCAATACCATGCAGTTTTTATCACTAATGTTCTGTAGCTCAGCTTGAGGTCAGGGATGGTGCTTCCTCCCAAAATTCTGTTATTGTTCAGGATTGTTTTGGCTATCCTGGGTTTTTTTGCTTTTCCATATGAAGTTGAGAATTGATAACACATGCTGGCAAGGATGTGGAGCCAAGGGAACATTCCTCCATTGCTGGTGGGAATGTAAACTTGTACAACCCCTTTGGAAATCAATTTGACAGTTTCTCAGAAAACTGGGAATACTTCTATCTCAAGACCCAGCTATACCACTCCTGGGCATATACTCAGAAGATGCTGTATCATCCCACAGAATCATTTGCTTAACCTTGTTCACAGCAACTTTATTCACAATAGCCAGAAACTGGAAGCAACCTAATGTCCCTCAACTGAAGAATGTAGTCCATCTACACAATGGAATACTATTCAGCTATTAAAAACAAAGATGTCATGAATTTTGTAGGCAAATGGATGGAACTTGAGACTATCATCTAGAGTGAGGTAACCCAGTCCCAAAAAGACAAGCATGGTATATACTCAACTTAAAAGTGGAAATTAGCTGCCAGGCAGTGGTGGCGCACGCCTATAATCCCAGCACTTGGGAGACAGAGGCAGGTGGATTTCTGAGTTCGAGGTCAACCTGGTCTACAGAGTGAGTTCCAGGACAGCCAGGGCTACACAGAGAAACCCTGTCTCAAACCCTCCCTAAAAAAAGTGGCTATTAGCCAAAAAATACAGGATAGCCCCATGCTACTCTCCACAGTCCCAAAGAAGCTAAATGAGAATGAAGACACAATTGAGGATGTTTGAATTTCACCTAGATGGGGAAATAAAATAGTCATAAGAGGCAGATGGAGGGAGGGAACTGGATGAGAGAAGGGATGGGAAAGAGAATAGGAGAGTTCATGATTAAGTATGAGGATCAATAGGAGGGATAGCCTGATGGCCTTGAGAATGGATGGAAATCTGCAACTAACAGGTGTGGGGAGGTAGTTGGCATCTCCAGGAAGAGGCAAAGACCTGGGATAAGGGAGGTTCCCAAGAATCAATCGGGGTATCCTTAGCTGTGACTCACAGCATTGGGGATATTGGAACCTGAAAAGGCCCCCTACTGTAGCCAGGCAGGAACCCCAATGGAGTGAGCGATAGGGATACCAATTCACCCGCAAAACTTTCAACCCAAAATGTAACTTATCTACGAGAAGTGCAGGGACAGGGGATGTAGAAGAGACTGAGAGAACTAATAACCAGCCCAACTTGAGACCATCCCATGGGCAAGCACCAATCTCTGACAGTACTAATGATACTCTGCTATACTTGTAGACAGGAGTCTGGCATAGCTGTGCCTCCTGAGGGGCTCCACCCAGCAGCTGACTCAGACAGATGTAGATACTCACAGCCAAATAGTAGATAAAGCTTGGGGACTCTTATGGAAGGATAGCAGGATGAATTGCAGCCCCTAAGGGGAAAACTCAACAGGAAATCTAACAGAATCAACTAACCTGGTCCCTCGGGGCTCTCAGAGACTGAACCAAAGAGCGAACATGGGCTGAACCTAGGCCCCCATGCCCTACACATATGTAGCTTGGTCTTCATGTGGGTTCCAAATAACTGGAATGGGGGCTATCCCAAGAACCATTGCCTGTATATGGAATTCATTGTTCCAACTGGGCTGCCTCATCCGACTTCAGTGGGAGAGGTGAGCCTAGCCTCACCGAAACTTGATGTGCCAGGGTTGGTGATGTCCCAGTGTGACCCTCACCTGTGTAGAGGAGGAGGGTGGGAGGGGGATGGGAGAAGGATTGTGAGAGGGTGGCTAGGAGGGAAGCAGTGAGCAAAACATAAAGTGGATAAGTATAATAATAATAATAATAATAATAATAATAATAATAATAATAATAATAATAGAATTGTTTTTGATGTGGAGGGCTGAAGTCAGGCCTTACATACACTAGATAAATGTTCTACCACAGAGCTATACCTTGGCCTAGAAACCATTTTGATATTCTAATTAAAAGACATTGACTTTAAGAAGAGTTTGAAGAAAGTAGAAATGACCAAAAAGAAAAAAATATATAGATTCATGACTTCAGTTACTTTCCTTGTAAGACAAGGACAGGGATACAGAACAATAGAAAAATAATCAGTTAGTTAAGAACATCTTTAACCTCTTTGGAGCTCTGTTGCTTCTAAGTTGTCTGCAAATTCTGAGTTAATATGTATAGAATGCCTGACACACATCCTGCACTAAATAAACTTAGGTAATCATGCCCTGTGTATTAGTCATGTTTCTCCAGAGAAACAGAACCAATAGAATGTGTACACAGAGGGAAAAAATTATCTCTGTCCCCGTGTAGTTTGTAAGACAGGGTCTTGCTTTAAAGCGCAGGCTGGACTCAAACTTAGAATCCTTGTAACTCTGCCTCCTGTGTACTAGAAAGTCCCGAATCTTCAGAGTGGACGGTCAAGCTAGAAAATGAAGAAAAAGGCCAGTATTGTAGTTTAAGTTAAATATCACCAACCTGAAGAACTAGGGAGGAAAAAAAAAACCTTATAGTTTAAATGCAAAGACGGCCTAAGATGAGAATTTTTTTCTGTTTAGGCCATTAACTGGTGGGATGCAACCCACCAATATTACAGGGCAATCTTCCTTGGTCAAAGTCCACCAACTTAAAAGTATCACCCAGACACTCAGAGCCCATTCAAGCACTGAGCTCAGACACATGAATATATAAAATTAAGCATATTGCCTTAACAGGTGTACTCAGGAAAATAGTCCTGACTTATGTAAAGCACTTCTGATGTCTATTAAAGCCAGTTGGGGAAGAGGTCCCTGAGATTGGGCTTCTTCAGGGGACAGAGTAGTAAGAGTGAGGTGCTAGAGGTCCTAAGTTTTAGAAAGACTCACTGCCTAGGAGTTCTCTGCCAAAGCAAGGACCCCCAAAGAAAATGGTAATGATCCCACCAAGATCCATGCTTATCAATGAATCTAAAGCTGGTCAAACATGAGCTGATCCTCTTCAAGTTTACAATGGTCCACTCCTAGACCATGCTGGACCAGTCCCATAGGACACTGATGTGCAGAATGTTCACTGCTGATGTTCAAATGCATGAAAGACAGACAAGAACTCTTCAAGGACCTTTCAAAAGCCATACGGAACCCAAGAACAATGGCTACATATTGTGAGACATCTAAGTGCTCACGAACAAGGGTCGCATGAAGTGCCAGTTGTAGCTTACTATATGTTATGTTATGTTAGTGATACTCGAGCTGTAAGGAGCCTTGCAGATCTCAAATGAAATAAATCTCCTATTCTTTGATCTTTACTTAATTATTCATCAACTATATATGAACCCCCCCTCAAAGCCAAGCCTGTATGTAGAGGAAATATGTACATATATGTATATATGTACATATATATGTATATATTTACTTTTTAAATTAATGCCAATTTTAAAATTAAATTAATAGAGCATTAATTTAGTCCATTATTAGGTATTCCTTCTATTTTGCTTATATATACATAGTATGCATATTATATACATAATATATACACATTATGTATATATAAGCAAAAATAATATACATAGTATGTATATATAACCAAAAAGGAAAATATCTAAAATATTTAATAATAATATTATATATAATATGTATATATTTAAGAAAAAAGGAAAATACCTAATATTTAATAATGGATTAAATTAATGTTTCATTAATACTCTGGTCTGCAGAGTGAAACTCTGTTTCAAACAAACAATCAACAACTAAGGTTTAGAGTTAAGCAAACAAGCAAATTGCCCTGTAAATTATACTACCATTCCAAAGCCAAGGAAAATAGCTATTAATTGTGAGAAAAAGCAGAACTGGGAATATTAAATACAAATAATTCAAGAATATGGTATCAGAATTTTGAATCAATAGAGCAGACAGCAAAAAATTGTGCAAATGTAGAGGGTATTGTGCATCATACACACACACACACACACATGCACACGCAGACACACACACACATGCACACGCAGACACACACACACACGCACACGCAGACACACACACACATACACACACACACTGACCCTTCCTTTGTGAAGGAAGAGAAGTAGTCTTGTTAAGTGAGAACAAGATTCCCTAGGGCTCAGATTGGGAAGTGGTGGTGGGAGACTAAAGTAGATATGTAATGTGTATATGTATATGTTGGTACTCTGTGCACATAGATATAAGAGACAGAATGTTCAGTGTGTATAGGAGGGGATGTGTTGTTGTATAAGTGTGGGGATATATGTGTTTGTGTGTGTGTGTGTGTGTGTGTAGTGTGTGTATGTGTGTGTTGTGTGTGGAATGTGTGTGTGTATGTGTATGCATGTGTGTGGTGTGTGGATATGTGTTTATGTAGTGTGGATGTGGTGTGTGGATGTGTGTGTGTGAGAGTGTAGTATGAGGCGGGTATAGGAGTGTATATGTGGTATGTGTGTATGTGTCTGTGTGTGCTTATGAACATGTGTATGTTTTAGTAATATTGTCTAGTCATGCCATGCACAAGATTACAAAGAGAAGACCTATGCCTCACCCTGTGTTACTAGCTGTCTGAGTGCTAGCCTATGTGTATACTTAGTCATTTTTCCCAGCTTGTCTATAAATAAGGTTCCAAAGAAAAGGTTTTTGCCCCATCACCTCATTACCACATGTCTAGGTATGTGTCAAGCTCTCCCATAGATAGACATTTACAGAACTAACTTTCTCCCTTGTAGATGGGAAATTGACTCAGGTGAGCCAAACCCATTTTTCTCCTTCCTCCTTCCTCCTTCCTCCTTCCTCCTTCCTCCTTCCCTCCAGATGTTCACTCCCTATTTTCCTTTCCAGAACTATGGGAGTAAGCAAACCTCTCACTTGCCTGTCCTGCCCAGTTTTCAATCAGCTAGTGGTTTTTACAAGCTCTTCCTTAGTGAGTTCTCTTTCTGAAAACAGGGATCCTGTTTCTTCTTGGTTCCTGGAGTTGGCATGACAGCTTTGTCATGAAGCTTTCAGGTTTCCTCGGTTGTATATATTCCTTTTAAATAGGGAGGCGCACATTTTACTTAACCAATTAGAGAAAAGAATAATTAAATCTCCAAAGTCTAAGGAGACTGGAGTCTAAGTTCTCAACCTTCCTAATGCTGTGTGTGTGACCCTTTAAAACAGTTCCTAGTGTTGTGGTGATCCCCAGACCATAAAATTATTGTCATCACTACTTCATAACTGTAATTTTGTCATTGTTATGAATCATAACATAAATATCTGATATACAGATGGTCTTAGGTGACCCTGCGAAAGGCTTGTTCAACAGCCCCCAAGGGTGATGATCCACAGTTTGAAAACCACTGGTCTAAGGGTTGAATCTCAGAAACTCTTTAAAATGGTATTGGATTTCTCTAAAGCATTTATTAGTGAGGGCTTTTACTACAAAAAACATCTTTTCAGTTGTTCAAGTATCTGTCCAAACCCAGGAGTCCAGGACTGGGAAAGAAGAGAGTGCCTAAAACTTGAGAAAATAGTTCCAATCTTGCTAACACAGCAGTATTTCTAAATTGTTACCTGTGGAGTGTGATGCTCAGGCCATCAATCTGTTATGGTCACACAGGCCCCTTTCAATTCACACAAACAGAGAGTAGGCCACAGAACCTGAGTTTAACTTGATCAAGAGCTAACAAATTGAAAAGATGTAAACTTTTGTCTAGTCAAGTTACTTTTATTTAATCAAAGTACTTGTTGGTACTTAGCAACTATATCTTACTATGAGAAGAAGAAATTTTGTATAAGAAAAAAAAGCTTTAAGTAATTCAAAATGCTTTCTGGGAAGTGGAAACTCCAATTTTGGTAGCAAGTCTACAAAGCCCTGGTTCATACAGGTCCACCAAAGCCAGACATTCCAGCACACTTAAATCATGGCTTGGAGACTGCTTTAAAAATACCTGTGCCAAGAATATGAACCCAGACCCAAAAGTAACAACGGAAGTGGCCATCAAAGAAAGCCTGTGGCCCCTCCAAATCCTGTAAATAGTGGGGGAAAATAGAAACCCCCCCCCATCTTAGGTTCAGGAATGACAAAAAGGAGTTCTTTCAGAACTGGTACAGCTCAGCACACAGGTGTCCCAGCTTGCTCTCCAAGCTCTCCCTTCCTGTGCACATCATGATCATAAATCACCCAACCAACACTGTCTCCCGAACCCAGTCCTCTTTCTCACAATGAAGCTAACAGTCATTGATTCTACTACTACTACTTTCGAGTTTCAGAAAATGATGAGTCATTCGGTCTGTCTTTCCCCAGTGACTTCACAGCACTTGCTTCTTTGACTCAAATGGCAATGTAGTTTGACAATAGAGATGTAGAAGCAAAAATAGCCTGCTCCTCCCTCAACAGTTTTCCATAAAACCAGTCATAGTAGCACTTGCCTGAAATTTTAGCCTTCGGGGGACCGAGGCAGAAGGATTACAAGTCTGAATATAGAGATCTAGTCTCACACACATACACATTAAAAAAGAATCAACCAAAGAAACAACAATCAAAAATTTCTCCCGGAGGTAACCCAATCACAAAAGAATGCACATGGTTATGTACTCACTGATAAGTGGATATTAGCCCACAAGCTTGAAATACCCAAGATACAGTTTACAGACTACACGGAGTTCAAGAAAAAGGAAAGCCAAAGTATGGGTGCTTCGGTCCTTCTTAGAAGGGGAACAAAACACCCATGGGAGGAAATATGGAGACAAAGTGGGGAACAGAGACTGAAGGAAAGGCCATCTAGAGACTGCCCCACCTGGGGATCTATCCCATATAGAGTCACCAAACCCAGACACTATTGTGCATGCTGACAGGAGCCTAATATAGCTGTCTCCTGAGAGGCTCTGCCAGAGCCTGACAAGTATAGAGGTAATGCTCACAGCCAAACATTGGACTGAGCATGAGGTCTCCAATTGAGGAGATAGAGAAAGGAGCTGAAGGAGTTTGCAACCCCATAGAAGAAGAAGAATATCAACCAACCAGACTTCCCCCCAGAGTTCCTAGGGACTAAACCACAAACCAAAGAGTACACATAAGGGACACGTGGCTCCAGCCACATATTCAGCAGAAGATGGCCTTGTTGGCATCAGTGGGAGGAGAGGCCCTTGGTCCTGTGAAGTCTTGATGCCCCAGTGTAGGGGAATGCCAGGACGGGGAGGCTGGAGTGGGTGGGTGCATGCGTGTGGGAACACCCTCATAGAATCAGGGGGAGAGGGATGGGATGGGGGGGGGTCCCAAGGGGGAAACCAGGAAAGGGGATAACATTTGAAATGTAAATAAAGAAAATATCTAATAAAAAGATTTCTCCCTGAATAAATAGAACAAATGAAATTAAAGGCTTGTTATGCCTTCTTAGGATCCTATAACACAAAGAACCGCACATGTAAAATAACTCAGAAGTTGTTAGAGGGATAGGAAATCTAATATTTTATTGAGCAAAAAGGAAAGAGTGGTCGAATACTGCGAGTGTGAGGCGGCTTCCCAAAGGAAGGGAAGTGTGTTCAGACTCGTAAAAAGACACTTTGGGGCAATGTCAGTTTCCATGTTTTGAAACACCTAGCTGTTTTAGGACAGCAAATCATGTTAAAGGACATTTATTTCCACTCACTTTAGTTAGATGAAGAAAGACTGAAAGAATATGCACACAGACAAGGATTTTGATTCTTCATGTTAATTGTGGCTATGAAGATTGTGAATGAGCGGTATTCATAATGTGTAATTCAGAGCTCACATGAATGCCACTTGAACACACAGCGTCAGGACAACCTTCATTTTGGAACACTACTTGGAATCTTTCTTTTTGACTTTTTAGTAGTAGTTCACTTATTCTGTCCCGTTTTTACTGTTACCTTAAAAAATCTGTGACACTATTCAATTTCCTGACCCTCTGTACTTCCCTCCTATTCTTTCCAATACCTGAAGCTGTCCCCTTTCCTTCCATTCCACTCCTCTCTCCCTCCATCAAGCTCCCATGATTATTTTTTTCCCTCTTCTATGTAAGATTGAAGCACCCACACTTTGGTCTTCTTTCTTCTTAAGCTCCATATGGTCTTTGGGTTGTATCGTGAGTATTCTGAGCTTTTGAGCTAATATCCACTTACCAGTGAGTACATACCATGTGTGTTCTTTTGTGTCTGGTTTACCTCATTCAGAACGATATTTTATAGTTCCATCCATTTGCCTGCGAATTTCATAAAGTCGTTTTTTAATAGCTGAGTAGTACTCCGTTTTCTGTATCCCTTCTTCTATTAAGGGACATGTGGGTTGTTTCCAGCCTATTATAAATAGGGCTGCTATGAACATAGTGGAGCATTTGTCCTTATTGCATGTTGGAGTATCTTTTGGTTATATGCCCAGTAGTGATACAGCTGGGTGGTCAGGTAGTACTATTTCCAATTTTCTGAGGAACCACCAGATTGATTTCCAAAGTGGTTGTACCAGCTCACAGTCCCACCAGCAATGGAAGAGTGTTCGTCTTTCTCGCAGTCCTCAACAGCGTCTGCTGTCAATTGTGTTTTTGATCTTAGCCACTGTGATTGGTGTGAGGTAGTATCTGAGGGTTATTTTGATTTGCATTTCCCTGATGATTAAGGATGTTGAACATTTCTTTAGGTGCTTCTCAGCCATTCTAGATTCCTCAGTTGAGAATTCTTAGTTTAGCTTTGCACCTCATTTTTCATAGGGTTATTTGGTCCTCTGCAGTCTAGAAAGTCTGGGACACCAGGGTAGCTAGAGACTTCCAGGATGCAACAGGAATGACATTAGCCAAAATTCCCAACAAAGGGGAGATACAAGGCCTGTAGAGATAGGCACGGCCCCCAGTTGATAGGGCTACCCACCCATCTCTAAATTTTTAAGCCAGAATATTTCCTGTCCAAAGGAAAAACAGGGACAAAAAATGAAACAGAGACTGAAGGAAAGGTCATCCAGAGAGCACCCACCTAGGGATCCATCCCATCTGCAGACACCAAACCCCGACACAACTACTGATACCAAGAAACATTTGCTGACAAGAGCCTGGTATGCCTGTTTCCTGAGAGATTCTACTAGCACCTGACTAACACAGATGCAGATACAGCCAACCTTTGTACTGAGCCCAGGGACCCCAATGAAAGACTTAGGAGAAGAACTGAAGGAGCTGAAGGGGATTGTAACTCCACAAGAAGAACTATAACAACTAACCAGACTCCCAAGAGCTCCCAGCAACTAAACCATCAACCAAAGAATGTATATGGAGGGATTCATGGCTCCAGATACACATGGAGCAGAGGATGGTCTTATCTGGCATCAGTGGGAATGGAGGCCCTTGGTCCTGTGGAGGCTTGATGTCCCAGTGTTGGGGAATGCTAGAGCGGTGAGGGAGGAGTGGGTGAGTGGGTGTGGGGGGCACCCTCATAGAGACAAAGAGAAGAAGAGAGAGGGGGGATGGGATGAGGGTTTGTGGAGGAGAAACAGGGGAGGGGGTTAATCATTTGAAATGTAAACAAATGATTAATTTTTAAAAATATGACACACCACCTCTGGTCTTTTAACTAAGACTGAGTATGAAAATCTCAAAAACATGTATATACTGTAGTAAAAACTAGATGACAGGATACATAAATTTCTTCTTAAATATGAGTGAGCTATATAACGATTAGGTCAAAAGTCAAACCAAACTAGATAACCATAGGCCTCGATGAATCCCCATTATAGAACACTGAGAAATGATCAACCCGACAATTCAGAAAGATGAGCTCACTTTCTAAGGCCTCTTTTAACTTTGATCTCCCAACACCACAATGCTAGCTACGTGTTTTCTCCCTTTGTTCACGTGGGCTTCAGAAGTGGGGAAGAAGGTTCGTAAGGAGGTAGGTCCTATAGGGACTTTAGACACCTGCATGAAAACGCCACAATGAAATTCAAATTCCACTTCCTCCCAACAGAGGAGGAACTATCACTGTGACGTTCCCCAGATCTCTCGCAGTCCTTGGTCACTTGCACGAACTTGCACAAAACATGGCTTTTGTGGAATCTATACCACTGTCTCTGGAAAACTCTAAACAGATGCCTGGGTTCCACCTCAGATCTGCTAAAGAACAATGTTTGCAGGAAACTATCTATCTAACACACTTTGCAAGTGACTGAAACACACACAGCAATCTGTGAACCGCTTCTCTGATCCTGGAAGACATGCCTGCCTAAGAGCAGACCAGAGGCACTCTATTGGGGTTATGACTGCCATCACATAGTCATCTATTCCCTGAGGAGTGAGTTCAGCTCACAGGCATCTCAAATACCCTTAAGCCGCCCTCACTCCGGCTTAGAAGAGTAAATATTCCGGTGTGTAAAACTCTCCTGATCTTTTCCTTATGAGAGATGATGTTCTGTGTCCATGGGCATTACAGTAAGGAGCAGTCATCTTTCTGAGACTTCCGTGTCTCAAGGAACATCAAGGACTCGAGGCCTCATTTATCGGCAATGTGTGGTCAAGATGCAAGTCCCCAAATATCTTAGCTGCTTTTGTCCTTATCTGATGTTAGAAAAGAACATTGTATTCAGGTCAGATTTATAACGAAACCACAAGGCATGGATTAAGAAACACAAGAGCATCGTTCAACTATTTCCATTGTCCTTTTAACTATCCAGTAGCATTACCAAACCATAACTGCTGTATCCATTGTCCTAGGCTTCCCACTGACACAAACAACATTTCAGCTCCCCTTTTTTTTCCATTACAATTTTCTTTAAAGGTACCCAAAAGGATGGAGATGGCGTTAGAGCACATTAAAAATTGCATAGTAAAATCCAGGCCAAGTTAAGTTATTGGAGGAAGAGAACTGTAACAGGATTGATCAATTAAGTTATTTTGGAGAGACGCCCAGTGTTGAAGAGTGCTTGATATTCTTGCAAAAAACCAGAGTTCCATCCCCACCCCTCATATGCCCATATCAGGGAGCTCATAACTGCCTGTGACTCCAACTCCAGAGGATGTAACAGCCTCTTCTGGCCTCCATAGAAAATCACATACAGACAGATGTCTTCTATTGTCCTTGTATTTATTGATTTATTTTACCTTCTAAAAACAATTTTATTTAAATAAAAAACAAAAATATTCTCTATGCAAATATATATACATATGTGTGTGTGTGTGTGTGTGTGTGTGTGTGTGTGTGTGTGTGTGTGTATCTTCACAGGGTTGGAAGATGGCTCAGTCTGTAAAGTTCCTGGTGCACGAACAAGAGGATCTGCATTTTAATCCCCAGAATCCTCAGAAAGTCAAGGCGCTTTGGAGGGAATTTATAGCCCTCAGTGCTAGGATAGGTGGATTGGTGGATTGGTCAGCCCATATAGTAGTTATGTACGAGTTCCAGGTTTACCAAGACACATAGTCTCAAAATAGGAGGGAGAGAGAGCAATTTGAGAAGTCAGTCAACATTGACCTCTGACACACACCTAAGCACACATATGCAAATACCCACATAAACATGTATATATTCAAAAGCACACACACATGTTCATATGCATGCACACGCATAGTACTCTCATACTTAAAGTAATTTCAGTTTTTAAAATATCAACTAAATATAATGATGTTAAATTTAAACCCAGTGTGATGGCCTGTCATTGTAATTCCAGGATTCAGGAGGTTGAAGCAGGAAGATCATAAGTTCAAGATAAACATGGGATACAAAATGAATTTAAAGCCATCCTTGACAACACAGTAAGATCCTGTCACAAAACAACAATGATAAACAATTTCAGTTAATCTTAGAAGACCAGAAAAATCTTTCATGAAGTGTATTTGAAAGAATCGCTTCTATTTATAAAAGTACATTTGGCCAAAATTTTACATTTGGTTCCCTTAAAATTTATAAATTCTAACTTTTAATTGGTTGGCATGCCTCAGTAAATCTAAAAGAAAAGTTTGAGTTTGTGAGACCAAACAAAATCAGAACGGAAAATGTTTATTTGTAGAAAATCTCCTATGAGAGTCCCTTTTTACCAGGCTGGGTACACTGGCGCATGCCTATGGCTCCATTTACAAGAGAGGCTGAGGCAGGAGAATCACTTAGGCTCCCATTTTGAAAAGAGCGTAGGTATGGGCACCACCTTGGAAAAAAATTATAAAGAATTTTACACAGAAATAGAACATTCTGAAAGTGTGTGCTCTATGAGTAGTGTTATGATTTCCCCTAAGTAAATAGCTACTGTTTTCTCTAGTTATAAAACTTGATTCAGCTTGGGTTGTGAGTGGAGTGGTCGCTTAGCAGATGCACGGCCCTAGGCTGAATCCTGAGCACCAAAAATAATAACAAGAGAGAAAAAAATTGACTCAACAGCCCTGATAACCACAGCACTGGTAGAGCAACAGAGTTAACGAGGTGGTGGAGCCAGTCACTGAGGACAAAATCTGTAACCTGGGGCAGATTGTTCTTGTTTGTAATGTTACTCTGACAACTGTATCTCTTTTGAACAAGTTGCATAACCTTTCTAAGCCTCACGTCCTACATTGTAAGTAAAAATAAATGTCTGCTTTTTAGATTTATCGCAGGGGCTTAATAAGATAGCAGCTGCAGTGCACTTAGCAATATAGCTCTGTATATAAAGATATGAAGTTTTCCATATGTGTTATCCTTTAACATATGTACCGGCTAGTTTGATGTCAACTTGACACAGGCTGGAGTCGTTTTAGAAGAAAGCACCTCAGTTGAGAATGCTCCCACTCAGATTGGCTGATGGGAAAGTCAGTAAGCAGCACAGTTTGTTTTGATTGATGATTGATGTCAGGGGGCTCAGCTCAAGGTGAGAGGTGCCACCTCTAGACTTGTGATCCTGGGTGCTCTAAGAAAACAGGTTGAGCAAGCCATGAAGAGCAAGCCAGTATACAGCACCCCACCACAGCCTCTGCATCAGTTCCCGCCCTACTCAAAGTCGATCCTAGACAGTCATACCCCCTGCTGTTCAGCCCAAATGATGACTAAAGTAAGTCTAGCAAGTTTACAGAAATCAATGCAAGTGGAAAAAGGATAAATTCACTTGGTATTTGAAGTGGAAAAGTAAAACATGAGTCGGCTTTAAATTGTAATTTTAATATGCTTCGCATTTCCTAAACTGTAATTTTAGTGACTCATCTGAAATTATTGTGTCTGTGTTATTCAGGGACTCTCAGAAAAATGTACAGTCACCAGTGAGCCCTCAGTAAATCAGGTATGGGGTTTTTATGATATCTGCCCTACAGTAGTCAAAGCATTAGCTGTGCTTATTTCTCCAAGGCTAGCCAACATCACTTGGAGAATGAATCAAGCCATCTCTTTGAAAGAACTTGGCAACTTCCTCTATGCCCAGATTGCGACACTCTTGCTTGTGAAGAGACTAAAACTAAGACAATTTCTCTAGTTACGTCATATTACCCTTTACGTGCTAACTCAGTGGTCCTCAGCCGGGGCTGCTGCTGTGTCTTATATTTATGGCAGTAACATTTAGAGATATTTTGGTTGTTGTAACTAAGGTGGCAACAGGGTTCCTGTAGACTTCTCGTGGATTCAGTTCAGAAATGTTGAAAAATGTCTCAGATGACCAGCGGAGTCCCCACAACAAGGAATACCCGGTCCAAAAGATCAGTAGCATCAAGATACATGCTGAACATAGTTTCTCCGCTTCCTGAGGACCCTCAGCGTCTTTGGAGGCCCGTCTCAATTTATTACCCTTGCATAGTTTTTTCCTAAATCAGCTTCCAGTTTTAGCTTCACTGACTAGACTTCCTATGTATAATTTAGATTTGATTTGATGGTGACTCGTCTTAACTAGTGAGAAATCGAAGTTCAGACTTGCTGCTGACATTGGTTTTTCCCTGATTGTAATTTGCGTTCTATTATAAAACCATTTCATAGATTCCCATTTCAAGAAATTTACTGTACAATAATTTATCTTTCTACCCTGCCTTTTTAAACTTCTCCAAATTCCATCTCCTGTAACAGTGGTGTCATAGATAACGTGTTGCAAAGTGGGAAGGAGCAGCTAAGTATTTTATTGTTCTCCTAGCAAAAATGTTTGGATAATATTTCTAGTAAGTCATATTGCCAATGCCAATTACTGAGTCACTTTAGTAAGAATGAATACAAATTTAAAAGCTATATAGCTTGGCTTTCTATACCAGCTAACAGTCTACCTCTAAATAAAACTGAAAACTTTGGTCTAATTTTTTGTACACTTGCAAGCCAGTCATCATAGTAATGATGCTATAAAGAGAAAAAACTGAAAGCAAAGGAAAGCCTTGAGTTAAAGTAAAGTAGAGTTTATTAGTAATATTCTCATTCAAATAGTTGTCCTGGGTGAGGGGGTCCTTTAAGAAGTCATCCCTATATTAACTGACCTTCATTTCTCTGGCTCTAGACAATCTCTTAATATTTTTGTCAAGTGCAAAGATTCTCCAAATACATATGGAGGACTTCATCAAGGCCATGAATTGCATGAAGTGGTATTAAGGCTCAGAATAAGTAATCCCATGTGCCTTGCTGCTATGGCTCAAAGACACACACACACACACACACACACACACACACGATTTCCTATCTCTCACCAAGTGGCATCCTGTGCCATGTAATGATGTAATGACACTGCCATCAAGAAAGTCCTTATTGGACGTTGGAGCAGAACCATGAGAAACAGTAAATCTCTTTTCTTTATACCTGTCTCTGGTATTGTGTATTAGCAACAGAAACAAAAGCCAGCCATGAGCTCGGTCTTCTCTTGGTTGTAGCTCAGAGCCTGGTTAGTCTTAATTGATTCTTACTCTATGGAAGTTCTTTTTTTTTTTTTTCCCTCATGTCTTCAATACTAATGCAAGCATGAAACACGATTGCTTGTTCTATACTTTCATAAAGCTAAGTACACAAGCCTTGGCTTTCCGTCAAGTCTATGATAGCTCTAGAACAGCAGGAGATGGTTGCACTGAAAGAACGCACCCAACTTAACATACATGGCAGCCATCATTGGAGGATTGTGTTCCTCAACTCTTCTACACATACTGTTCTATTTTCTGCCCCTTTAACCACCCTTCGATAGATTCTGTATATCGTCGTAGTTCTAGCACCAACATGACATTCTGAAGCTTGATGCAGTCTGCTTCCCTTACCTCCTTTGTTGACAACCACTGGTTTCAGACACGTGTGGGATCACTGGCACCGCTATTGCATTGAAACTCCTTCAGTACCCTCTGGAATGCCCTTCTGTTCTGGAAAACATGATCTGTTCTTACTCTAAACAACTAGTATCTGTTCCCACTTCCTCCATTTCTATGAGACCAGATTTCTCTCTCTCTCTCTCTCTCTCTCTCTCTCTCTCTCTCTCTCTCTCTCCCTCTCCCTCCCCTTTCCTCTTTGAGACTTTGAATTTCTGATCCTCCTGCCTCCATCTCTTGAGTGCTGTGATTACAGTTATGTGCCTGCCACACTTGCCTGGTCTATGTGGTGCTGGGGTTGGAGCCAACACCTCTTGCATGTTAAAGCAGCACTCTATCAATTGAGCAACTGCCTCAGATCCAACTTTTGTTTTCAGTGTCCGACAAAATCCTTCACGCCACTTCTGGATTCAATTCTAGAAAGGACACTGGCAGTTCCATCTCTGCTCCAAACTTCTGACTAGAACCTACTGGGCTAAGTCCCACCTTTTCCAGAACAACATCACATAAGCTTGCTTGTCGAAAAAGCAAGATATTCTTTAATATCAAACCATTAATTAAACCATTTTGTTTAATTTTAGAATTATTTATTTTATGAGGTGGCATGAGTAGTTGCCTGCATATATGTATGTGTACCATGTACTCAGGGAAGTCAGAAGAGGGTGTGAGATCCCCACTATTGTGTGGGTGCTGGAAATCTAACCTGGATCCTCTTAACAGCTGATCTCTCTGTCCAGCTGCAAACCATTGTTTTCTTATTAGCCATCTACTGAGGATGTGAGTACTGCTGGACCACAAGTATACTCAAAACTTCCCCTTCTGTTAATACACTGTCAGAGCAGAGTACCACAAATCCTACAACATAAACAGTAGAACTGCATTCTTTCCCAACACTGGAGGCCGGGAGAATGAGACTGGTGTGTGGACACCACTGGACTGCTTTCCAGTCTCCTTCACTAGCCCGGAGGTGCTTTCTTATGCCTCTGTCTTCACACGGTCTTCATCTGTCTAGGTCTTTCATCCTATAATTAGGATTTCAGCACAGGAATTTTATAATCATGCTGATAACGCCCACCTATGGTTTTTTTTTTTCCTTCCTCCTGTTCCTCTCCAATTCCTAGCCAACATTTAAGACCACATTCAAAATATACATCCACTCAATCCTTCTTAATTATTCTAGCTTGATTTTCACCTTTCCTTCCTGGGTTCTATTACATTACTATATCAACTATGTAACTTCCATTTCCTGGCTAAAGATCTATTTCTGGAAAATCTAAGTCCTCCCCCCTTTAAATTCCCTAGGTCTAAAGATCACTATATAGGGATTGGAGATCCAATACAATTCAATTTCCTTGGTCAAACATGCCATTTTCTGGTCCATCAAAAAAGATGCTTGAAGATGTTGCTCTATACTAGTTACGGAAAGGCTGAACAAACTGAGGACGTTTCCTGTGTCTGAATTACATCTCTCTGTTATCTTAAACACCTTTCGGGATCTTATTCAATAAGACGCTGTTCTCATAGAGAACAGATTAGTTCCTAAAAAGGAGTCATCACCCTCCCTCCTTCTAAAACATCTGAGTGCAACCATTCAACTCTCTGAGAAACCACTAGATCCTAATCTTGACGCTCTTGCCCTCCCTCTCTCAAACAGTTCCCTCAAATGTATTATATCTGGAATGATTATGGTCAAATAAACTAAAATACAGTATGTCTCTTTCAAATTCTTTTCTGTGTGTCAAACTCGGATACCACATCCCTATCTGAAAGCTCTCTCAGCCTTTGGAAGGTAGAAGCAAGAAGATCAGATGTTCAAGGTCAGCTCCAGCCACTCGGGACGACCGGAGCTCTCCTCTCAAGACGAAGACTAGGGAAAAAGGAGTCAGCATTCAATGAATATAATGCAAATTATTGATTAATATAAAGAACACAACAAACTCATCTACCTACATTATCTGCCTTAATCCTTACCCATCTTATGAAAGCATAGCAGGCTTACTCCTGTCTTACAGGCAAGACTTAGTAATGTTAAGTAACTGGCCATAAATGTCATGTTGGGCCAGTACAGGTCTTCTGACATTAGTGGTCAAAGGCTATGTAAGTTCCCACCCATCAACAGCGACAGCAGAATCCCCTCTCATTGATGCCTATTTATTCAATGTATGTATGCACACACACACACACACACACACACACTCACTCCACAGTATCTGGTCATCAGAGGACAGTTCCTGGGAATCAGTTTTCTCCCTCTATAATATGAGTTCCAGGGACTGAACTCAGGTCATCAGTCTTAACAGCAAGTGCCTTTCCCCACTGAGCCATTTTGTCCACCCCATACTTCTATTTCCTAATTGTAAACTCTTTTTCTATTGAAAAGAACATACCTTTTCAGTAAGTTATTCAACTGGAAGAATATTTTATTGGTATATTTGTTAAAATATTTGCATCTTGGGTCTCACTTATAAACTGACTCCTTTGGAATCAGTTCTTGGACTTAAGGGCAGGGCAGATATCACGTTTTTGTGTGGTTACACTGCCCTCATGTGGTAGATACTGTGAACAGCATCAACAAGAACGTAGCAAAAGCTACCCTCTCCAACTGTTCACCAACTACATTCAAGCTAGTTTTAGGACTGGTGAAAATACACAGATATACATGATTTGAAAGAAGATTATATTGTGTCCTCAAATATCGTTGTATTTTTCCACGTGCCCTTAATTTCACTTAGGAAATATACCAAGTAGGAAACTATTCAGTTAACACAGGCATTTATAAAACTATACACTTATGATTACTGAAAGAGCTTATAATTTAATAACATGAGAAAACCTCAGCCTAATGTTTATCAGGATCCTCTAAAAGAAAAGAACTAGTGAAGGGAACACATAGATGTATAATTGACTTAATTACCCTACTCTTAGTATCTTTTTTTTTTTTAAACTGTGAAAGCTTCAATACTAAACCTTGAATCTCTGCTCAATGGCCTTATACCAGTAAGCTCAGCTTGATCCAATTTTATGTTCCTTCCACCATTATTCCACACATTTAAATTCCAAACTTACACATTCTCCAGATGTCTGTTTGAATGAATTTTAGAAATCATTAAGTTGTTTGTGGGTATATTGGATCTCTTCTGGATCTCTCATTTATGAGTCTGCTTAGCCTTGAGTCTAGCTGTAGCTCTAGAGAAAATGATAGGTGGTCCTTGAGAGACATCAGCGTTGTCTTGTCTGGCATCTCCTTTATGGAAAATCGTTGCCTGCCCCATAGACAGAAAGGTCGGGTTAATCCCCCCGGGGCAATGGAAGAGAGAACTGTCGAGGTAAAAGGTGGGGAATGAATCTTCTGTTGAGAGTGGGAAGGCCACTTCTTCATGCGTACTGAGCCCACCAAATTCTGGGCATTCAAAGTCCTCAACCTACTTAGGGTCCTCCCATATATCACCATCCAAGTTACATGATTTATGCATGTGGTGGTTTGGACAACAATATCTTCCACTAGGCTCATATGTTTGAATACTTGGTCCCCAATTAGTAGTATTGTTTGAGTATATTTAGTAGGTATGGCCTTGCTAGAAGTATGTAAGTAGAGGCAAGCTTTGAGGAGTAAATAATACAGAAGTTGGTACCAGGAGTAGGGTATTGTGAAGAGTTTGCCTATGTTTCTGGAGGAGGTTGGATGACTTTAAAACTTTGAACTAATAACAAAGTGGTTGAATGCCATATGCAAGAGTTAATGGGATGTCCTGGTAGAAATTTGGAAGACAGTAGTACTAAAAGCCATGCTGATTATGGAGGCCTAACTCTAGAGATTTCAGAAGGAAACAATATTAGGAACTCGACTAGAGACCATTTTGTTAGATATATAGCTACCTGCTAATTTTTAATATTAAAAATAAATATTAAATTCTAATAGGATTTCATTTTAATATTAAATATTCTTAATAGGAGTCTTGAAAGTAAGAAATTTATGATGGTAAACATATAGCTCTATATTCATAATTATGAATGTAGAACCAGCCTTTGGTGTTTAGATAAAACATACCATACAGTAAAACCAAGACAGATTTATACACCTTACAAAGAAAATATGGTCATTACGCCCTTGTTGGCCATAACTCTTCATGATAGTTTTATTGACTTCAGAGCTAGAAAGCAGAAAGCGAGCTAGCTGTGATGGCACATGCCTGTAATGTTAGCACAGGAGACAGAGGCAGGTAGATCTCTGTGAGTACCGTGAGGTCAGCCTGCTACACATAGGAGTTTCAGAACATCCCAGGGGTACACAAGGGAGTTGTCTCAAAAAATACAAAATAAATAAATAAATTATTTTAAAAAGAAAATACAAAGGGGGGAATAGAGAAAAAGAAAAAAAGGAGTAAAATAGAAACATTTTTAAAAGTCCACCCTGCATAATGTAAGTAGATACCTAAGTTGTATAATCTGAGACCATCCAAAGGCCTTTTCATGCCTTGAAGTTATCTCATAAACTAGCTTGGCCAAGAGTCTACAATCCCTGCCATTAATACATGTTTTCATAATTACAACACTGCCATTAATACATTTTTTTCATAATTACAACATGAGGCCTCTGATAGTGTACTTTTGAAATATCAAAATAAAACATTATCTAGAAAGATAAGACTCATAAATAATGACTTCTTCAGCATAGATTAATTTATAAGAATACTTAGTGTCAACAAGAAGCAGTAGATAAGACCTGAAGGGTTCAGGTAGTGTCTTCTGGCCAGGAGGACAGAGAAATGGATCAAGGCTACAGAACTGTTGACAACAGTCAGTCTGAGCTGGTCGGGTGGGAGAAAGGAAAGTCGATCTAGCCAGAGAAACCACACGATGAAAGAAAAAATGGGAAGAATCCAAGTCCACACTTGGTCTCTCAAGAATTCGACGTAACATTGGTCCTGCCAGCCAAAATCAAAAATCTAAAAATTACCTAATAAAGAGAAGAAAAAGTTATCAGATTAAATAGAGCAAAGGTCAGAATTACCTAATTTGTTTTCAGAGAACTTGAAAAATTGATTACTTAACCACAAATTTTTAATACAAACAGAACAAAACAAAACAAACACAAAAAATTTCCACATGTAGAAATACCAAGCGGTATTGAAATGTAAGGTATTAATAGCTTAACAGATAGTCCATGTCTTCCTGGCCAACAGGGCCATATTTTGGGGCATATTCTGTTTTTCAAGATCCCACTGGGTTTTATCTTGAAGTGTTCAGAACGCAGTGTATGCCAGCAAGTGCTAGTTGATAGGAGCCTGATATAGCTGTCTCCTAAGAGGCTCTGACAGTACCTGACTAATACAGAAGTAGAGGCTCACAGCCATCCATTGGACTGAGCATAGAGTCCCCAATGAAGGAACTAAAGAAAGGACTCAAGGAGCTGAAGGGTTTACAGCCCCTTAGAACATCAATATGAACTAACTAGTACTCTCAGCGCTCCCAGGGACTAAACCACCAACCAAAGAGTACTCATGGTGGGACTCATGGCTCCAGCTGCATATGTATGTATAGCAGAGGATGGCCTAGTAGGTCATCAATGGGAGGAGAGGCCCTTGGCCCTGTGAAGGCTCTATGCCCCAGTGTAGGGGAATGCCAGGACCAGGATGCAGGAGGGGGTGGGGTGGTGAGCAGGGGGAGGGAGGAGGAAACTGTTTGCTTGTTTGTTTGTTTGTTTGTTTGTTTGAGGGGAAACTGGGAAAGAGGATATCATTTGAAATGTAAATAAAGAAAATATCTAATAAAAAAAGAAAGAAACAAAGAAAAATTATGCACCACAGATTACTAAAAGCAGCCTGTCTTGATTCTTGAACTCTAACTCTATTACTCACCAAGCTGAGCATTTGAAAGTTAACCAAGCAATGAATGCCTTATGTACATGTATGTATGTCTGAGAATGAATTGTTTAGAGGCAGCCCTCTGGCCCTTTGGGTTTTGGGTTACATGTTCATCTTCAGGATAATTGGAAACATCAGTAGAGTACCATACACATCGCCTGGTGAGCCAACTCTTTCTGTGGTGATAGAGCTCTTTAACATAAAAGCAAGCATTCTGAGATCCCGTTTTAGATGCCTCTTGCTTGAATTCTTGTATTCGTAACCAGAAAATACTGTAAAAATCAGTAAGAGAAGTAGCAGACGTGGAGAGACAACGGTAGATACTAACCAGCTCTTGGGCTGCTCCTTCCCCATAAAGGCCCAGGAAACAGCCTGAACCGAGTTCTTCCTCAGTCCCCACCTTTCTCCTCACTCGGAAGACACCATACTGTCCAGAAAGCATCAAGCTTCTTCTGATCTTAAGAAGTAATAGTCAAACTATTGTCTTTTACAAAGGCGAGGTAGCATCGCAGCTAGTCACTACACGCTCTAGTGTGCACAAGCATACTGCTTCCTCAGTCTCCTGTCTCAGTTTCGGTTTCAACTCACCATTGTCTTCTAATCTCTGAACGTTCATATTCTAGAACTTCAAATTATCTTTGTTCTGCAAAGAAGGCCAAAATACCTGTTTACAATGAAAGCCAAAAGTCTAGTTCTATTTCTTTCTTTGGTTTTGTTTCATGATATTGGAGTCTTGCTAGGTAACCCACACTAACAATGAATTCACCACCTTCCTGAATCCTGGAACTATAGGAGCACCTCAACAAGACAGGACTAAGAGTTCACTTTAATTGAAGTTGAACTTTGCATCATCATGTGGCTACATAAGATATTTTTAAAAGAAAATAAAACAATCCACAACTATAACACGGTCTATTATACTGATTTCCCTCCCAAGATGCCAAACACATTGGAATTGCACTTTTACCATACTGAAAGATACCAAGAGCTTTCTATCTTACAGGGCTCATCTATGTCACTTGCACTCTCGTCAAGGATCAAGGATCATCTCAAAAGTGGAAAGATCATTAAGAGATAGAAATCAGGGACTACAGCAGCAAAATGATGTTTATCAGACACAACAAGGCTGTTGTACACAATGAACTATAGACACAAGACCTGAATAAGAACAAGCCAACTGAATACCCAACTCGGGTATGAAGTCCCACCCCTAGCTGAAAAGCTATTGAACGTTGATGTCCTGGAGGTGGGGCAGGCATCGGTTTGCTTCAGGGATGTGATCCCTCAAAAGTTGTTCATGCTCCAGTGAATGGAACTATGTATGTACTATCAGCAGCAAGTGGACTCAGTGACTTTAAAAGGAATACAGGAAATAATGAGGAAAATGTGAGGTGAGGAAAATGAGAGGAACTGGAGGGGAGAAAATGGGGTGGATTTGATTAAAACAATTATACATGTGTATGAAAACTTCAAGCAATAAAGTTAAAAATAATAAATACAAAATTTCCAAAGTTGAAAGTTTGCACTCCGACTATGATTTTTATTAAATATGACTCAACTGCCACCTAATGAAGCATTAAAATAGTATTACTAAGCAACATCCTAAGACAACTTCATTATTCCTCTAAAAGAAATTGTTTTCATCATTGTCTTCAAGTGTGACAAGAGTGTGAAGCTTCATGGATACTTCGGGGACTAACCTTGGATTAAAAAGGCAGGTGGGCAGGGCAATCTCTTCTGCCTGTGGCTGCACCTTTGTCCCTCATACCTGCAAGTGAACGCTATTCATAGATAAAGCTGCCCAGTTAATTCTTAGAAGAGGATTACCAAGCTGCCAATCTAGCAAAGAGGGGTCTGTGTGAACTGATAAAACAGGTTCTGCCAAAGCACTTGAAGAAGCCACTTCCAGAGTCTATGAGACTCCCTGGCTCTGTTCTCGATTAAAAAGGAGAGACGGAGGAAATGAAGTGGCATCCTCTTTCTCCATGTAAGGACAGAAAATACGAGACTGCTGTTAAATAAATGCATTGCCCCTAACATGCTGTCATAAATTATACAGGAAATGGATGTGTTTTGTGACCTAGATTTTAGAAACCGTAGAAACAAGAAAACTGCATGGTGTTTCCAAATGTGTCTAAAGTAAATCACTTTCATAACTGGAACAACATCTAATAGTAGATTATTCATTTAAACTCGGGCCTACTTTTCTATCTGTATGTGGGACATCTGATTGGCAGTTTATACTTCATACATGCTATACGCAGGAACATTATGTCCCAACCTCCCTCACAGAGGTTTGAGCCCAGTGAACACTATCACTGCCTTGCTGGCCGCCTGCCAGAAATGTTCCTTCCCTTCGCTGCTTCCCTTGCCCTCATGTCCACAACAGCCCTTAAGTGATGCCTTTGGCCTGTCTCTAGGATTCATCCCCTCCTGTTCCACCTCTTGCCTTTGCTCTCGCTAAGAAGTCATTCCCCTAAATAGAGTGTTGTAGCTGTTCTCACCAACTCAAGTTCCTAAATGCAGTCTCTGCACTATTATGAGAGTTCTCTAAACAATGAAATTTATTAGCAAGGCAAAGAAGACACTAGGCCATTATCTCTGTCTTTTGTAAAATCTGTGTGTGTGTGTGTGTGTGTGTGTGTGTGTGTGTGTGTGTGTGTGCATCTGTGTGTGTGTGTATTCATATGTCTGTATGTGTGTCTGTGTGCATTTAGGCACAGATGCTACCGGACTCAGTTCTCTTCTTTGACAACGTGGCACTGATGGGCCAAATTCAGATTATCAGGCTTGGCAGCTAAGCCACGTTGGAATAAGGTATAATAAGCTGTCATTCCTTTCAGCCTTGTGGCCTGGCCATACTGCATGCCCAGCAGATAAATTCCCTGGATGCTGTGTCCAAGAGCCTCAGCATCTACTTCTAATGTTCCTGGGTCTGGAACATTCCTTCTCTCTTCTACATAGTAGCTTATAACTCAGACAGGTACTGTGTTCTCCACAGTCTCCAAAGAGCAACATGCTATTGCCCAAAACTCAGTTTGGATACTATTTTCTCCACCTTTTTTTATTTGAGCTTTACTTCAAATTAAGAAGTTTATTACCACATCTAATACCCCTTACATTTGCCATCTCTGAAAGGGCATTTCTTTCACACAAACTATTTGTTTCCCACAGAACTGCAAGTCCAAACACTATTTTATTTTTAGCTTAGAATTCCCACAAGTCTCCTGTAGTGTGTGTATGTGTTGCCCAGTTTTACCTCATGTTTA
>JADRCD010225009.1:305-16684 GCA_019843815.1 Montemys delectorum | reverse complement strand
CTGTCTCCAAGAGGTTGTCCCCACACAAGTCCACACCTGCCAGACTTTGCTACTCCTTGGGGCCTCAGGTCTCTAATATCTCTTTATATCTTTCCCACTGAGGCCAGACCAGGCAGTCCTTGATGTATATGTGCCTAGGGCCTCAGACTAGCTACTGTATGCTGCCTGGTTGGTGGCTTTAAAGAACAAATATAAGCAATATAAAAGAAGTGACAAATGTAACGCATCCCAGAGTGTGTGTGAAATGTGATAAGGTAAACACCTTGACTAAGTGAACACCTTAATTTTGATTGGCTAAACTGTTACTATGGAAACCAAGCTAGTAGTGTGTGAATGAAAGTGATATGGCCAAAAGCCAGATAAAGTAATGCTGAATGCTTGAGCTGAAAGAGTCTTAAAAACCCAGGTCTGGCAATTGCAATTTTCCCAGACCCCAGGGCCCTATGTAGACACTTCAGGTGGAGACCAGCTCATCCCCGGAGCCAGCCTATCAATTCCAGGCACACCAAACTCTTGACCAAAGCTCCAGTGGAGATCCAAAGCACAGAAGGAAATGTTGCTGTCATTGCCTGCACAGCCATCAGTGCCTAGCTACCACATATGCCAGACTGGAGGTGAGTGAAGTGAGAGATTTCACTTTCTATTTGTTTTATGAGTAAATACTTGTATAACCTGATCCTCTGAGTCATTGGCACTCTCTTCCTCTCACTCTCAGCTCCATCCCTAAATTCAACTCCTGACAGTTTATGTACTCAGCAGGATGGATACCAGCTGGAGTTTAGCAGCTGCTTAACACCATGTAGCAGCTGTGTTTTTAAATTATGGATTATTTACCAGGCAATAAAATTCAGATATGCTCCTAGTCTAAGAATCTCTGGCCTTGAAGTTGAAATTTAGGCCTGGAAGTCACCTCTAATCTGAAAGGAGATGAGAAAGAACAGGAAGAAGCACAGAGTACACTGAAAGGCCAAGAGGGGGAAACCCTAAACTTACTCAGCAGGCACTGGCCTTCCTTGTGACACCTCGAAGCCAAGTCTGACCTGAAAAGGGAATGAGGAAGAGTGGGTAGAGCACAGTAAAAGAACCAGGGCAGCCAAAACTCACACCCTAAAAGCTAAGGGTGAGGGTAGAGGTCTCCAAGCTTAATGAGAGTGTGGCTGGCAAAAAAGACTAGCAAGACAGGTAGATGAATTATTGAAAACCCCATCAAAAAGTTAATATCGCCTGGTACTTTAAAATAAATAAACACAGGCACTGTACCATATAGCCTATAAATTAACACCATGAGCAGAAAAAAAAAAGAACAATCAAACAAAAAATACCAAAATAATAATGGGTATGAAAAATAAATAAATTGGATGATGAAGAGACCACTGACTCGGTAGAAATAGCTTGGCAAGATACTAACCACATAGTTAAAATAAGGTTAAATGCAAGGAAGTTAAAACTGGCATCCCATTAATAGCACCACAGCCAGTGGACTCTAACTCAGAGAAAGCATCTCAAAAAGAAATACCTAGTATTCTTATGAAGACTATGGTCGAACTGGATAAAGATAGACACATGGGCAAAAGGCTAACCATGAATATCACAGGCTCAGCAACTCAGCAGGTGGTGGCTCCTGGTAGGAAGCTGAAGATGTGGCAGGACAGTAGATTTCACCTAGGTCAGAAGGCTCCACCCTAGGTGGGCTAGCTGGCTGTGGCAAAGCAAGATCTGAATCAGCCTGCTCCAGGCTGTGGAGTGGGCACAGTTCCTCCCGTTTTATTTATTAAAAATTAGCTGGACTGGGTCATAAGGTTTACCTATGCTCTATAGTCCTGCCTGGGAATTGTGGTGGCTGGCAGCACTGTCTGTCTTAGGACTGGATCTACTGGTCTCTCTCTTACCCATCCTGGAAGTCACATGAAGCTTGTTTGTGTTTATTTGTACAACCATGGCCTTTTAGTGTTTATTATTAATAAACACGGCCTCTTAGCACATGCCTCTGTCTTAGGTTGGTGAGAGCCACAGTTCCAGTGGCCCCTCTTTGACTGCCAGCTCTCATAGCACACCTTTTTCCCATTCAGACCAAAGCCACAATATGTACTTAATGCATTTCTTCATCATGATGAATAACTGCCATATCTGAGCTTTTCTGAAGGTGAGCCTGTTTGGAGATAACCGACCTGCTTGAAATACCAAGTCACAAGTTAAAAGCAACAGGATTAACTTTGTCTGTGGGGATGTCTCAAGCACTCAATTCAGTTACAAATTCACAAGATCAGTCCCAATCTCTGGCCTCTAGGTGTGGGGGAGATGGCTTTGAGAAACAACAAAATAACTGTTACTTCTCAGGAAATAGTGGTAACAGCCAGGTAAGCTGACTGACAAAGATTTTTAGCTATCTTCATAGTTGGAATCTCCAATATTGGATTTATTTATAGACCAGTCCATGATTATGTCAGAATAACTGGTCACATTAAAGGAAAGAGAAGAGTCATTATAACTCCTCCTTTTGGTTTAATTTTCTAAGTCAGTTTCCATAGTCTCTATGTTCTCTGTCCCACAAGATCTAAAAGATTGAAGCAAGGCAGCTTGTTAATCTGGGACATAGGCAAGCAAAGGTAAGTCAAGAACATACACCCAATACAGCTTTCCTGTCATCATAGTCAGGGCACTCAGCAAGCTCTCAGGTCAGTATTATCCTTTGTGTCAGCATGTCATACCAATCACTGTGGCAGCTAGCATGCTCCTTCAGTATTCTGTAGAAGAAACATAAACATGCCCTCTTCCCCATATTAAACACCTGATTAGGATCATACCATATGTAGTACATAGATCCTTCCATCTCACCTAGACATGAGTATGCTTAGATGTAGGATGCTATAGACACTCAGCAAAGAGTTCCTTGGCTTCCAAATTTTAATATTTTAAAAATAGTGTGATTTTAATAATGTGCACAGTGATATAATTCCCCTTTTTTGTTTTTTAAAGGCCAGTTTTTCAGAGTGCTATGCACACATTTAATAATTATTTGTCTCTGAGAATTATAAGGAATCCAAGTAATATGGGTAATATTAAATTGTTGACAAAACCTCTCAAAGGCTTGACTGGAATAGCCGGTTCCATTATCTGTTTTAATCATATTAGGATCATCAAGCCTAGAAAAATAAAGTAGACAATGAGCTATTGCATTTTTAGTTGCTTTTCCTGTTAAGGCAATTGCAGCTAGAAACCTGAAAATGTATCAAGTCACATGTGCATATTTTATTTTTCTAAAATCAGAAATATGAGTATCCATTTGCAATAATTGATTAAGTATAAGTCCTCAAGAATTAACACCATTATGTGGTAGAGATAGAAAATGACAACACTGAGAACAAGTCTTCACAATTTGACATGCACGTTCTCTAAAATTACCAAATATAATTTTATTATCTCAAGCTATTACTATTTTGATGATGTAAAGAATGAGATTATATGGCCAATTTTTCTTGTGTAAGCCCTATAATCTGCCTAGGATACAAATCTGTTGTGGCATTGCCTTAAGGGGTCTTGTTCAGGCAGTCTAGGATAAGTTCTTAAATGTCTTTTAAAGGAATAGTGCCTTCTCTTAACAAGTTGTGTATACATAAACAATTGCAAAATTTGAAAATTAGCAGTGTCTAAAAATGGAACAATTTCAAGCAATTGTAAACCCAGTATATATATGTATATATGTACATGTGTGTGTATATGAATATATACACACAAATGCATATCTATAGATATATATATAAGTATATGTATATCTATAGGCTCTCAGTATACACATTAAAAGCTTGATTTTTTGTACTTTAAAAACAGTGATGACAGCATGTAGTTCAATTATTTGTGCTGAAGTAGAGGGGAACACACAAGAATAAACATGTGACCCAATCCCATATACTTCTCTCCCATAGAAGGGTTGTAGATGTATTCTTTATGAGATGCATACATAAATTTACAGGAAATATAAAAGCATGCATACAAGCAAATTTTGATAATTTGTCTTTTGGATAATTATCAATTTTGCTTAAAATTTTTACTATGTAATAGGCCAAATATCAATCAATATTTCACAATAAACAATTTAATTGCTGTTTGAAACAAGGAATATATGTCTCATCAGCTTTTTAAAACATTTTTTCTAAAATACTTTCATGATATTATCATATAATTTTTATTAACACCACAACAGCTTCATAATAGGATGTTAAAACATTACTTTGGAGATGAGAAAAGATGAATCTATATTTAATGTTGTCTTTTGTCAATGAATTGCTGTGGGCACATTGAGTATCAATAACTACCATTTGATTGCAATTGATAACAATTGATTACAGAACTTTCCTCTACTTTCTGTAGAAGCTCTTTGACACTCACCAATTAATTTGCATCCCCCTTGATATCCTTTAAGAAAAGCTTAGGTCTTTTTTTGGTGAGCTTAAGGTGAGGTCTTAGCCAATTAACATCTCTTGGACACTTTTGAAAATAATTTGAAGTAAGCAAATCATCTTTCTTTCTTGAATTTTCTGTACCACCCTTTTTCTAGGATATAACTGAGAGCTCAAATATTGAAAAAGATATTGCCTCTGAAACTTTTCTGGAGCAACAACTACTCTAAAACTTTTAAAGCTTGTGGTGTAAGAGCAGAGGTAGTAAAATTTCTTATTAGAGGACTTAGATAATAAACAACATACACTGAAAGATTTAAAGTCTTAGCTTCTTGTACTGAAGCAGAGACTTTTTTCACATAATATAAGGTTATTAGCCAATTTGACAGGCAAAACTTTCTAATGATTACAAACTCTCTAGAAGCAAACTCTTTGAAATTACCAGGATGCAGAGGAAAAACAACCTTTCAAATAGACAATAATTTTATATGAAGTAGGCAGGCCAGATTATAATGCCTCTATAAGTTTTACAGCCTCATTGACCTTTCATAAATCTTAATTTTGAACACTTGGATAGATTTGTGGTAATGTTGTTTTGTCTTAAAAAATAATTCCCCAGAGGCAAGGAGAGGCAAAGCTACAAAACTTCTCTAGGTAGGGTTTGTAAAACAAAAGAAATGTCACATAAACCTTGCTGAGCCCTCTCTGAGCTTTGCATTTACTCAAATGTAAATATTTTTTTTACTCTCAGTATACTGCCTGAGTCCTGGCCCAAAGATTACACCTGTAGTGAGGACAGATTCTAGTGGAGTAATTCTACTGTCTGTCTATGCCTCTAATTTTTGGACAGTCTTTCCTAAGATGATTTATACTTAAAATACTCTTTATAACCTATATGTTATGAAAGCATTGTTTATATGTACTGTAGTCCCCTGCAAGGGAGCAAACATAGTTAGACTGTGATTGTATAAGGGTCTAATTTCTGCACAAAGACAAATAATCTAGATAAGTCTGTCTTTGCTTTGTATGGCTGGATGGCCAAAAAGAGATGTATTAATGTTCTCATAAGACAATTGTGTAACAAAAGGAACCCCTTTTTGAGGGTCTCTGAAAAATTTCCCAGCTGTTTTTAGTAGTACCAATTCTCTGAAATAGTTTGATATCAAATAAACTTTCACTGAGATCTCTTTTCTAAACTTGGGGGGTTAAATTTTGCTTTTACCACTGTATCCAATAAAGCTTATGTAAAAGGAGAATCTAGCCCACACTGGCCACAGTTGTTTTTAACTATTATTACTCTTGCAATTATCTTAATTACAAAATATGGGTGATTTAAGAATCCTGAGCTTGCAATAAAACTGCAAACTGTAGCCAATGGAACACTGGCAATTTTAACCATACTTTTTAAGTTTCTTTTGTAATATTAAGGTATAACCATAACTTTTGGAAAGCAAAACCCAATTTTAAACAATCTATTCTCTTTAAAATCAATACCAGAAGTATTACTGTCATGTTACGAAGTTTAGGTGTCAATTCTTACATATGAATGCATGACAGTGCAACTTTTAATGCTTCATTAAAGAGACATTGTGTGGAGAGCACTGGACTGCACCCTAAGATGGCACCAGCTTCTGCTTCTTGCTGGAGCACTAGAGTGATAAACAACACCTTATTTGGCTATGCTTGTTTGCCTGGCTTGCTTCTGCCTTTGGCAACCTATCTGCACACACCACGTGGCCTACTGAGATAGGCTCAGGGTGGAGCATTTAAGGGCTAAGGGAGGTGCCCGAAGGGTAAGAAGAATGTTCAAGGTTCCTGAATAAACTGCTTTAAGAAGAGCCCTCGGTCAAGTCATTCTTGCTGGCCGAGATGGTTGCAACAAGTGGTGGCTCATACGGTGGCCCTTTCTCTCCACTATCGGGGCTAAGAACTTTCTGCAGTCAGGGCAGCCAGCTGGTAAATTCTCAGGTAAGAAGGGAAAGAAAAGTCCTTGGAATTAGAGGCTATAAAGACTCCAGGTTGGAGCAATAAAGTTTCGCGGTAAAACGAACTAAGTAGAAGTGAAAGTAACTATGGGTGCTTCTTCATTGCACCCATTTTTTTTTTGGCTCTTCAGAAGCTACTATTTTCAAAAAATCTGAAACTTAAGAAAAGTACTTTAGAGAGGTTCCTCGAGGAGTGTGATACTGCAGCTCCCTTGTTTGCAGTGTCTGGCAACTTAACAGTGGCTTGCTGGGATAAGCTCGGAAAAGATTTAGATTTTGCATGGGAGGAGGGGATGCTTAAGAGTGGTGTTAGACTAGTATGGAAGCTAATCAGGAAGTGTCTAGAAGATCAAAGGTGCTGTAAAGCAGTAGAGGAAGGACAGGCAGCATTAGAGCAGATAAAAGAGGAGCATTCGGTAAAGTCAGAAAAAGAAAGTACAGACACAGAATGGTCAAACACAGATGAAGAGTTGGAAACCCTAATTAAGGAATTAGAAAAGAATACTTTGAAAGAAAAATGGAAAAGGAAAAGAGCTCCGCTAGATACGGGGCCCACTATCAACCCTCCATGTGCTCCTCCTCTGTACAACCCTGTAGAGGGCAGTGCTTCAGGTAGGTCCTTTTGCCCTAAAGTGTGGTGGACAGTTAGAACTGAATTGTCACTTGCTTGTCCAGTTCTTCAAGATGCACAGGGTCAGCATTTTCATGAGCCTTTGGATTTTAAGGTTACAAAGTCCTTGGCTGAGTCTGTTCATACTTACGGGATCACAGCCTCTTTCACTTTAGCACAAGTGGAAGCACTTAACAGGCACTGCATGACACCTAGTGATTGCAGTGGACTGGCTCGTGCCTGTCTTTCTCCAGGGCAGTATCTAGACTGAAAGCTTTTCTCATTGAATTTGCTAATGAACAGGCAGACGCTAATCATGCAGCTGGGAATCAAGCCTGGGATAGGGATATGCTTTTGGGGCAAGGTTGCTTTGCTAATCAACAGACTGGTTACCCATTGCAAGTCTTTGAGCAGGTGAATCAGATTGCTATCAAGGCATGGAAGTCCTTACCTAATAAAGGAGAGGAAAGCAGGAACCTTACAAGAATTTTACAGGGCCCCATGGAGCCGTTTTCTGACTTTGTGGCTAGATTAGTAGAAGCTGAAGGGAGGATCTTTGGTGATCCAGATGCAGCCATGCCGCTGATCAAACAACTAGTGTATGAGCAGTGCACTAAGGAATGCCTAGCCGCCATTACTCCATATAAAAACAAGGGACTAGAGGCTTGGATGAAGGTATGCCGAGAGCTAGGAGGTCCTTTAACCAATGCAGGACTAGCAGCTGCCGTGATACAGCTGAGTCAGAACAAATAGATACCCTTTGGCAGCTAGCACAAGTGGGCTATGAGTGGAAATATCCTGGCTTGTGTATGACTTCCATTCAATATCAAAATATTACTCAGGCTGCTAATCTTTCTTGACAATTGTCTCAATATCTTACAAGATATTGGTCTACAAGTTTTGAGGATCTCATGAATCCGCTGAGATTGGCTATCGTCAGTGTTAACTCCATGAGAGTGGATGTGGGGCTGACTGATTGTTATCTTGGATCAACTCTGCCGTGAATCATCTAAAAGAGTGGGCAGGCATGGGTGCTCTTTTAGCCCTATTGCTGATTGTCTGTTTCACTGGTCTTTGGTGTTTGTGTAAGATGAGGATTGTTCAGAAGCAAAATGTAGCCATGGTGATTCAGGCATTTACAGCCATTGAGGCAGGGCAGTCCCCCCAGGCATGGCTTGCTGTCATGCAGAAATAACTGTCCATCAACCTCTGGGTTATGGGATCGTCGAGTTCGGGATGCAAGGCTTAGCACTGCACTTGAGGTATGCCACCTGCAGCTAGCAACCTCAAGAAGAGCATGTCTGATTGCATACAGGTTGATGCCCCAGAACCTGTCTCTGTGGAAAAGGCATCAGACAGGTCTGGCCCTCCCTGGGAGACATGAAGCCTGAGGAGGGGTAGTACAATGTCCTTGTTTCTATCATCAGAGATCAGACCTCTGTTCTTGCCTGTTTCGCTGCAAAACAAAAAATGGGGAATTGTAGAGAGCACTGGACCGCATCCTAAGATGGCGCCGGCTTCTGCTCCTTGCTGGAGTGCTAGAGTGATAAAGAACACCTTATTTGGCTGTGCTTGTTTGCCTGGCTTGCTTCCGCCTTTGGCAACCTATCTGCATGCACCACGTGGCCTACTGAGATAGGCTTAGGATAGAGCATTTAAGAGCTAAGGGAAGTGCCCAAGGGGTTAGAAGAAGGTTCAAGGTTCCTGAATAAACTGTTTTAAGAAGAAGAGCCCTCGGTCATGTCTTTCTTGCTGGCCGAGATGGTGGCAACAACATTGTTTTAAATCTTATCCCGTATAAGTCTAATTTCTATGATAAGAATTACATAAAATATCATCCCAATTTAGGAGTATTTTTAGAGGCCTGGTTTCCTGGCCTGGTTTGTTTCATGTTAAAACGTATTCCAACCCTGAGTTACCAGTTTTAGGCTAACTTTCTGTTACCAATGTTACACTTTTTAACCATACCCAATAACTTATAAGCTAATAATTTATAACCAAGACATACAGAACATATTTATACCTTTAAGACTTGTCAGAAACAAAATGAAGTGGCTACATGAATCTTATAAATTTAGACAAATAAAATAATTTTTATCCTTTCTAAATATAATTTCAAGAGAAAAGCATTTGTCATTTGCTGAACCCACTAATCACAATTGCAAAGATTTTTCTAGGAAAAAAACCTATTAGCTTATTTGCCTTAGAAGTTAAACTACTGACCCCTTCTCGAAAGCAGGTTTTTAGCATGGCCTCTCCTGCTGTGTTTCACTCCTGGCTCAGGGTGCAGGGCAACTTAAATCAGCCTCTGCTATACAAACTGAGACTGAATCAGAGATGGATAGCTAGCAGATAAAGTTTTAACCATTTTTTCTTTTCAACATGAAACATAGAACAACAGTCATTCAGACAACAAAACAAAAACATACACAAATTGACACATGGACAGATTAGTGCACCAAGGATATACAGCACAGAGATGGTAGAGAACTTGATGTAATCAAAACTAAGGATGTCTCCTGTAAGGGCCAGAGAGGAAGCAAGATGTCTCCCAATTTCTTTCTTTCCCTAGGAGAGCTGCAAAATCCATTTTTGATCCATCCTTTTGATCTCTCTCTCTCTAATGTCTTTTGTTTTTGTTGTTGTTGTTGTTGTTTTTTGTTTTTTTACTCTTTTTATTTTATTTTTTATTTATTTATGTCCTACTCCTCTCGCCTGATGCAGCTCTTAACTGCAGACAAATGCCTGTTTAGAAGTTTCCAATCCCATTTTCCACTGTCAATCCCCAGCTGATATCAGTGTTGGGCCGACATTGACCCAGTCTAGCCTGTATCCTTTCACACCTACAACAACAGTTTATAAAAAAAATAATGTTTAAGGCCAGTGCTAGCATCAATACTGTATGTTGCTTACCATGCAGGATACCATTTTCTTCCATTTTCTGTGGAGCTCCACTAAGACAGCGGTCACTCATTTGGCCTTTCTGTGTTCAGGTCCCATATTCTGGTGCCACCTGTAGCCACCAGCGGCCATGGGTTACTTGGGTTCCCAAAAGGAAAGTTGAGGCTACATGGGGGGGGGTGGCAAGAGAAGAATAATGAGACCAAGACAAAATTTCTGATCAAGGGCCAATGTTTACTTAGAAGTCTGAGTATATAAAGGGAGGGGGACCCATCTTCCTCTAAGCTAGGATCTTGTCACCTCATCAGCTCTTGTTGCTCGTCAGGAACTCATCAGGCAGACAGGCTCAGGAGTTCACCAGATGTTTGCTCCCTGTAGGAAGCTGAAGATGTGACAGGACAATAGACTTCACCCTAGGTGGGGTAGCCTGCTGTGGCAAAGCAAGGTCTGAATCAGCCTGCTTCTTGCTGTGTAGAGGGCATAGGTCAGAGTGTTTGACTGTGGAAAGGCAATCCCATCCCTCTTCTTGATACCTTGTCTTTCAACTGGAAGTTGACTCTACAAATTCCCTCACCCAATTGTTGGGCATTTCATCTAAGGTTCCTCCCTTAGAGGCCTCAGAGTCTCTCACCTCTCAGGTCTCTGGTACTTTCTAGAGGGTCGTTCCCCACCTCTTACCTTCTGAAGTTCCATATTTTCATTCATTCTGATGTACCCTGGGGCTTCTTCCCTGTCTCCCCACCACAACTGATCATGTTCTCCTTTTCTCCTCCTCCTACCATCTCCCTTGCAGGCCCTTCCCTCTGCCTCCCAAGATTGTTTTCTCCTCCCCTACAAATAGTGTTGAAGCAACCACACTTGTCCTCTTCAACTTGTTAAACTCCTTGAGTTTTATGGATTGTATCCTAGGTATTCTGTACATTTTTGGCTCATATACACTTATTAGTGAGTATATACCATGCATTTCCTTTTGGATATGTGTTACCTCACTCAGGATGATATTGTCTATTTTCATCCATTTGCTTGCAAAACTCATGATGTCCTTTTTCATAATAGCTGAATAATCAAAAAACAAGGTAGAGAGCTAAACAGAGACTTTACAATAGAGGCATTTTCGAATGGCTGAGAAGCACATAAACGTTCAAAGTTCTTAGTGATCAGGAAAATGGAATAAGAAATGGCCCTGAGATTCTACCTTATACCAATCAGAATGGCTAAGACCAAAACCTCAGGTGACAGCACATGTTGATGAGGATATGGAGAAAGAAGAACACTCCTCCATTGCTGGTGGGATTGCAAACAACCACTGTGGAAATCAATCTTGAGGTTCCTTAGGAAATTGGAAATAGATCTACCTAAAGATCCTTCTATACTATTCTTGGGCATATACCCAAAAAATGCACCATCATACCACAGGGTCACATGCTCTACTATGTTCATATCAGCGCTATCTTTGATAGCCAGCAGCTGCAAACAACTCAGATGTCCCACAATGGAAGAATGGATACATAATTCACATTTTTTAAAAATAACATTTATTTTCCTTTTGCAATTTTGTTTCATTGCTTTTATGTAACTTTATTCAACTTGGATAGTATAAGTGACTATAATGACTATTGCTCATTATTTGAAGTTCATTATCACATGATATGTTGAACATGGTGTATATGTGTGCATGTGAAGTAACAATTGTAGATGCAAATATTTATTTGCAAAATTATATTCCAGGGCTACAATATTTGTTATTGAACATGTCACATTCTGGAAAATATATGTATATATATATATTACAAAATAACTGATAAATAAATCTGAAAAAGTCTTTTGTTTCTACAGTAGAGAGAAGAAAAAGGTAGACATCTTTAGAAATATATAACTATGGGAAATTCCAGATCGTTTACAAGTCACTCATAGTTTTAGACATCTTCTTATCATGATAAGACCTGTGAGCAATTATATAGTATGTCTGCAAATATACTTTGCAATGTGTATTTTATTACTGAATAAATGTTTTAAATTATACATCTCACTGCTGTATTCTGTTAAGTGAATATATTTATCACATTATATGTCAAAGATTAAGTATGCTTTAGCATTCATAGTAGTTTTATTAATACATTGTCACATCAGGGTTTAAACATTTTGTGTTACTGGAGATTTTAATCACCTGAAATAACTGAAAGAATACTATTTATAGATCTTTATAGAAATATATCTACCTTTGTACTAAAAACAAAATATTTATTTCATCTTACCACAGTTAAATTTGAGATGGTATCAGTTTTAGAAAATAAACCTAGGCCTTGAATGTTGATACCATGGATACACACACACACACACACACACACACACACACCACTCCAGCTAGAGGTAGTGTAAGGGATAGATTACCATAGTGTCTGCTGAGACACACAAACCAATGTTACTTTTCATTTAGAATGAAATGTTCCTACAATTAAATTATACTATGATGCAATCTTCTCAAATGTTGTAGTCATTTAGTTTAATGTTGTTTTAAGGTTTTTTGGAGTTTTTGAACATATCAAAAACATACTTTTTCCTTCTTACATACACAGTAATATACATTTATTTAGCGATATTCTAGTAAAATAAAATTTATACCATATTTAGAAAGTAAAAAGCTGTCATTCTGTATAGGATTCTGTCTAATACCTGCCAATGAATTTTGTCTTCCAATACAAAATGTGCTACATGACACTAAGGCTTCTGGACACACACTATTTCTTAGAAAGGTGCTTCATGACTGTCTGTAGAGTTTTTGTTAGATAATATATTATTGTTATTGTTATTATTTGTGTCTGATATGTATGTGGGATTCTAAGAACATATTCCACAGCTTGCTTACATGTGGAAGTCAGAGGACAATTTTAGACATCAGTTGTGCCTTTCTACATTGTTGACTTAGAGTCTCTCTCTTCCTTCTTAAACTGTGGCTACTCCTGTCTCTCTGGTCTTTGAGCTGGTCCTGGAAGCATAATATTTATAAATCACCTTCCCATGTCACAGTGGGAGTGGTATGATTACAGATGTGGCTCTTCTAAGTGAGCTTTCAGAGTTGAACTCTAGGTGTTAAATTTGTGAAAAATGTGCTTTGGCATAATGAGCCAAGTCACTGGACTCTGGAATCCTTCAAGTTCCCAAACACTTTCTAATTCTCATGATCCACAAGCCCAGGTAATGAATAGTAGGGGCCATCATTTTATATATGTTCACTTAAGAAATATGAATATATGGAAAATATAAATCCAAGTTTCAATGAAATATTTAAGCTACAGTAAAAATGATGAGAATATGATTCTAGAATATAAGTCAATATATCTACTATTTGAAATATCTTTGGAATCCATTTCATACATGAGTTTATGTTCATTTTGTCAAGAAAAATAGGTGCTTAGTCACTTGATTGAAATATAATTTATTAAATGTTTCTCTCATATTATAACCATTTAAAAATACCCTGATGGGTCATATGGATGCCATAAGTAACTCCTTACGGCATTTTGTCCAAATTTACAAATGTTACTGTACAATTTTGACGCTCACAGCAGAAATATAATTTAATCAAGTTTCTTATTTTTTCCTCAGAGGCACACTTATCTAACACTAAAGCATTTTGTTCTTAATTAGACCAAATGGATCATAAACAAATTAAACCTAGTATCTGAAATCCATTGTTCTGTGCTTTGATCTTCAGTTCCTTGGTATTTATGTACTTCATAGGCTTGGATAGCTGAGAAACTGAAGGAATCAAAAAGTAAAACAGATGTCATTTATTAAAACTGTATGTTCTTAGCTGAATACTTGGGGGGAAATGAAAGATTTTAGCAACGAAGACAGACCTAACATATAGTCAAGATCGAAGAGCGCTAATCTGGGCTGGAAGAATCTCATGGCATTTGATTCTTGCATTGATGTTTATGATCACTTTTTTCTTTTTGGAACCAGGTTTAAGAGTATGAATTGCCAAGTTTATAAATATGATGTATTCATTATTTTAAAGACACATGTCATCCTGATGTCATATCTAGTTCTTGATAATAAAATCCCTCTTAAACAAGGATTGATTTTGCATGAAACATGCAAAATAGCTTTAGTAAAATTAATGCATCTAAAAGTCAGAAAAGAAGGAATCTTAAATATATAATATTTATCTTTACACAAATTTGGGGGACTTTTGGAAGTTTTATTTTCTAATACTGGCATATATGTAGATACCTGATTTTGTGAAATTTGATAAAAACATGTACTAAAACTGTTTAAGTTCTTATTTACAGATAATCTTGAACATGTTCCAAATTCCTGTTGCATTGTATTTAACTTGCATGTTAACATTATGAATAAAGCTGTGAACTTCTCAGTTCCCCATTAGTTAATATTTTCCCACTCTTATGCTTACAGAACATGGGAATTTTGCATTTCTACTTATAACTTTGCTAAAAACAGTAAATCATCTCACAATGCTCAAAAGACAACCAAGTGCACAGTGAGTCCTGATGATTAATATGGAGATTGGTGCTCACAGCTGCCTCTGTGATAAATCACTCTCCCCAATAAGGATTGCTGCACAAGTCTCTATTTATACAAAAAAAGTTATATTACAACATAAGTATATCATTATATTTATGTTATATTTAGAGATCCAATTTTCAATTTTGGACTTATAAAATAAATTAATTGTTAACATATTTAAGCAACACATCTATTAAAGCATTTATATACATAATTTATTTTGGTAGTTATATTGATTATAATATGTACTACTATTTTGCCCTAACATAAATTATTATATGATGTGAGTTATTAGTATATAAAGTCAAATATTAGAATTATTTTACTTAAGATTGCCAATAGTGTAGGTAAAATTTTGATTTGTTGTTTAATCTTCCTTTAGTCCAGATCTAAAGTCCTTAATGTGCCAAAGTAATAGATGACAGAATTGTGCCATCACAACTTACGCTACTCTGTAACTTAACCTATAACAGTGTAATCTGTAATTTCACATTATTATCTATAAGGCAGAGCAGAGCTAAACATCAATGGAAATCTATGAAAGGGGTTTAAGATTCAAGGTAACTCCATTGTGACATATGAACTCTGGCCTTCTGGTCTCACCTGTCCAGATCTCTTTCCTCCTCCCCTTCCTCTTCCTCCCCCTCCTCCTCCTCTTCCTCCTTCTCCTCCTCCCAGAGACAGCAACCAAGCATGGCATAGCAAGTTAGAATAAGGCTGATACTCCATATCATGGCCTGGATGAGGCAACACAGTAGGAAATAGGGGGTCTTAAAAGCGGACAAAAGATTCAGTCCCCACTCCCACTCTTAGGGATCCCACAAGAACATCAACCTATATAACCACAACATATTTGCAGTGGAACTAGGTTAGATCCATGTAGTATGACTGATATTGGTTCAGTGTCTGTGAGTTTCTCTGAGTCCTGGGTAGTCGATTTTGTGGGCTGTGTTCTTACAGTATCCTTGACCTCTCAGGCTCCTCAGCAGAAGAACTTGCACTTATTGATACTGTAGTTAAAAGTCCAAGCTTACCTCGGATGTTGATGTGAGAGAAAAAGAAATTTTATTTAAATTATGATAAGGTTAGCATGTTTCATCTAAGAGCAAACAGTTAGTTCTTAATCATAGAGTCTCAGACAATGTCTGAGGACATACATTCAGGGGATATTGCAATTTCTGAGCAATACTCAACCATGAATACACTTGACAAAAAACAACCACAACAACCATCCAGACATTGACTTCTTCCTCACTGAAGAGAAATTGTCTGGAAATGTTTTAAAGAAGAACTGTACATTTTCTAAGTCCTTTTTTTCTTTTTGAGGGGCAACATTTCCATTGCTTCCATCTTTACCATAAACAGTGATGTCAAACAAACTGGAGATGGTTAGCTGAATTGTTGAAAACAAACTGATTAGTAGAAAATGAACATTTTAAGACAGAATGCAGAAGAATATGGTTCGGAGGAAATTTGTCAGACTTTCAGAGAGTTTTGAAAGTTGTCCAAGTTTTTCCTGGACTTTGGCTCCTCTTTAGAGCTCATCTTCTGAAGTGATCTGGACAGGGAGACGAGCTGCAGACACACTGAATTTGATGACTGCAATGACAAGGCAGAAGCAGGCACGGAAACTGAGTGGGCAGGGTCTTCAGGGTAGGAAAAATTGAACACGTAGTAAAAGTGGTAATTTCTAAAGCAGAAGTTAAAACTTAAATTAAGTAGCATTTCAAACACACAGAAAAAATTAAAAATTAATAGAGTATTAACTATAAATCATCAAAGTATTGATATATTAGCTAATTTATCACAAAATAAGCTTTTTGCAAATTAACCTTTTTTGTTATCCACTTATATCATAGCAATATACTATTTCAGAGATATAATATATATTATATTGCCAGATATAATTATATTGCTATGTATAATTGCTTGACTGTCATCCAAAGTAATTTTACT
>JADRCD010225008.1:0-17965 GCA_019843815.1 Montemys delectorum | reverse complement strand
GTGTGTGTGTGTGTGTGTGTGTGTGTGAATGTGAATATCTGAATATATTTGGCGATGTTTTATAATTATGAAATAAAGCTATATGACTAAGTTCACTGGAAGTACATTTTCTCAGCCAAGTTCTATTTCTTAAGCAACAGTGAAGCATAAGGTTTCCTAATTTAGTATCCTTATACATTTTAGTTTTCATACAGGATACACTAAAATTAAAACTAAGCCTTACTATGATTAGAGAATCATTTGAGGGACCTTTGTTGAGGATCTAAATGTGCTCATTTTAATCCAAGAGAAATGAGAAAAATAATGGGGAAGAAAGAAATACCTAGTGGATCTAACCAACAAGCTAAGCCCATGACTTGTAGCAGGTGTATGGTCCATGTGTCCAGGATCCTGGAAATTCAAAATTGGCATAAGCCACAGAAGCAGTTTAATCCAACCCTGCTCTGATGCACCAATCTCTTCCCTTCCACCCTTGATTAGTCTGGGACTTAGAAGTGTCAAGAGATAAGAAAGTCTCCACCTCGAGGCAGACCAAGTCATATGGAGGCAACTCCAATTCTTAAAACAATATTACTTACAAACTGGATATTTTTCTTCCTGTAATCCAGAACTATTGGCTAGTTGGTCTGACACCTTTAGTCACACAGATTAGTATATAGGCTCTTTGGTCTTTGAGATTCTGGTTAATTCTACAAATCTGTCCAACTAAAAGAGCAATCCCTCTCACATGCACAAACTCTACACATAAGTTCAGGGACTTCTCAGTCCACTGTTTACTCTCCTGGGCAAAACTTCCACATGACTTCCTTTCCTTTGTCCAAAAAGTACCTCCCATTCCTCCTAAGTGCAGAGATGGATCGAATGTTTCTTGGTATGGCTTAACATCGCTCACTGTCATGGCCCTGTTTTCATGAGCCTGCTTTTGCAGGGATCTTAACAAACTGCACTGAGAACTGAATACGAAACCCTAAGACCAAACCAGGATGTTCAGACTGGGATGCCACCGTTACCACCTGTATTGTCCTTGCTCTGAATCACCACAGCCCAAGGTTCCATGACCTTTTGAGGCAAACCTCACTGAGCTGGCTTGATTAATATTAAGTGGGGCCTTGTTTGTTTTCCCATTTGGCAGGATCAGGTACTTGGATTCTTAGACTCCATTAGCCAACTCTAAACTGTAAGATCTACAAAAAAACAAAACAAAACAAAACAAAACAAAACAAACAAACAAAAAAAAACCCTGGGGGTGAAGTATCACAAAACCCATTCTAAAGCTTTATCTTTGTTTAAGGGAGACATGGAAGGAGATAATGGCAGGCAAACTGGGTAAGTTATGATTCTGAGGCTTTTGCCATGGCTATAAGTATAAAATGGAAGATTTGTGCTATTTACTAAGGTTCTAAATTAAGAAGGAAAAAGCTTTTCCCACATTACCTTTGAAGATCATCTTCTGGTTAATAAAGAGCTTTCATAAACATTAATTCAAACTATCTTGCTTAGAAACTAGTACTTCTGAAGCTTTATTGCACTGACTTAATTAATGTTCAGGAAAGAAACCCTGTACTAGCTTATCAGTCTCCCTGCAATGAGGCCCCCAGTCATTACTGAGCTCATCAGTTAGCATTTATGCATGTGTAGAAAGCATATGAATTTGTATTCTTCAGTACAGCCAGTGTTCTACAGCTGAACTCCACTAATTTAAAGGACTTGAGACCAGATGTGTCGTAAAGTGTCGATTTATCTAGATTAGTCATCGCACATTGATAGCCACAACCCTTTTTGCAAAATGTACAGCACATTCCAGTCTGAAGAAGCCTCAGCATTATGAATTCCTTTCACTTGGTTGAGTGTTTCATTTGCCTGCTAATATAAAATTCATTGAGGCAGCAGGCAGCAATAGAAGCTGTTGGGAGTTCTAGTTCAGTGCCCCACAATCCCATTGCAGTAAGGCTAATGGCAAAGAGGGGCACCCAGAATAACCCACTTACCTGTCTGGCATCCGCAGAAGGCTTTTTGCATATGTGAAGCACTTTCGTCAGTTTTAGGATGGTTTGGGATAAATTTGCAAATCTGACCACCAGAGACCAGGACTATTTCCATGGTGCTTCCTCCTCAGCTACTTAGCAAAAATGCTTCAGAGTGCTCAGCAGGGAGGGAAAAATGTGATAATTATTGGAAGATTGGACACTAGATTAGAGTGAGCTCTTTGGCACAGAAGAATAGCGTTTGTGAGATGCTTGTTTCAGGTCACATACCACTGAGTTTCCAGCACAGTGCTTTGAAGATAGAAAATGAGGGGGCAACAGGCAAAAATGCTTACATCAGAATGACCAACTAAATACCTAAAGATTCCACATCAAGGAAGAGGAGGGCATAGATGGACAAGAGAGGGCTCAAAGTTAGCCTGTAGAATAGAGTATTAGCTGCCATCTGCAGATTTAAAGCACAGCATTTTGGCTTACTAAGGCAGAATGAGGCATGCATATTTTTTTTAAAAAGACCTATCATCTAGATCCATTAGAGATTAGTATGGGTGAGAAAGACAGTTGAACACTATTCAGAGAGAGCTGAGGAAGCCATTTTAGAAAACAAAAATGAGATGAGGTGTTCAGAGAGCCAAAATGAGATGTGAGCGTGTTGCCAGGGGTCAGTCAGGCTTTCCAACCTATTGTCCCTTCTTTCTAGTGTAAATGATGAAAATGGTCAGACCGTCCTCCCTCCTTCCCTTCAGCCAGCCGCTAAAGTCACAGTTGACAACTGGAGGATGTGACACTCCAAGCAGTTTCTATTCTAATAGTTGTTTTTCTTTTTAAGAACTTTGGGTTTCTTTTTTTTTTTTGGGGGGGGGGGGGATTTTGTTTTGTTTTGTATTAACGCATGAGGCGGGATAGACATGGTTAAGTTGAAGTAACAAACAGCACCTTAAGTCTTGCCGGCACGACAAGTTATAATCTATCTGGGTCATGCAATTCTTCCAAGAATACTCTTTTCTGAGTATTGATCAAAGGACCCACACAGCTTCTACTACACCATCGAATCTCTGCCTCCCAAGATCCCCACATTACAAAATCCAATCCAAGAATACCCCATTGATGATTGGGTCACATGTGCCTTCCTCTGGGGCAGGAATAGATAGTTGGAAAACAACTTTTTTGATGGAAAGAGAAAATTCTGCTTCTCAACATAATGGTGGGGTTTTCCCTTCAAGCCCAATGCAAAGGAGAATTGGAAGTTAGTCATACAACAATATTATTAATACATGTTCATTGTGTTCATAGAATATAATCTATATGATCTATAATCTACAGACCCAGATGATAGAAACTATACGTATCATAACAAAGGCAATCTATGTCTGTGTTCATTCACCTGAAGGAAAATGATGTTCTAATGGTAAAAGAGTCTGAGCTATAAAGTAAACTCTAATATTGATGATTAAATAGAGATGTTGCACAGTGTTGTCTATGTAGCTGCACAGACTCAAATTCAACTAAATGGGGAGAACTACATTTCCTCATGTACTCACAAATGAAAAGTAAACCAGTAGGAGAGAAATCACTCTACTATAAAATTAAAGGGCAATACTTCCTGTCTTGGACATGTTTTCTTTAACAATTCTTTTAACATTAGTAAATCTTATGTTTCATATCTAGAAATTTTAATATGTGTTATACAGTTCTTGAGCACTTGGGTAGTATTTCTCTCTTTTTATTAGTTCTAAGTCATTTTTAGTGCATAAAGGAAATAGTGATTTTGCCTGCCACAGGTTTCTCCTGGGCTCATTCTACCTCTGACTTCAGTCTCAATGTTGGAACCTCCTGGGTGATGATAAGTCACACTCACTTCTCCAGGGTCTAAGAGGCTGGCCAGGGAACTCAATGAAAAAAAATTTGCTGACATTTAAATAATAGATGATGATCTAGAGGTATACTGGTATTCCAAAGTAAAGTATTATATATAAACAGTGACCCATCCAAAAGTCTCAAATCAATATTGTTCTGAAAATAAGATTTTCAGATGGTGTTCCAGCCCCAGGGGACATGTGAATAACTCTTAAGCTCAGCACTCCCAGTGTCTGAAGCCAGACAGTCCTCTGCCATAAGAGTGTTGTCCTGCTCACTGCAACACTTATCCCTTGTTCTAACCACCAAAAGCCAGTAGTAGCTTCTCTTCTTCTCCAGTGGTGGTTATTGAATATAACTATGGGCATTGCCAAATGTTGCTTAGTGATTGATGGAAAGGAAAAATCATTTCCACCTCCCTTCCCTAAATAGAAAATCACTCACCAATGAGCAAAATATTTTTGATTCTCTTTGTGGCAAATACTAGTTTTGCCCTCTAAATGGAATTACCTATTGTTGATATTTAGCCTAGGCTCCACCCCACAGTTCCCTGGCAACAGCCAGGTGTGCCTGAGTCACTATAAATGGGGCTGCTTGCCCCTTCCTCTCTCTCTTGCTTCCTTGCTCTTCTTCTCTTGCTCCTGCTCCTCCTCTTTCCACTCCCTTCACCCCTCACTCTCCACATACCCATGGCTAGCCTCTACTCCTCTACCTGCCCCCTCTCTCTGCCTTTCTCTCAACTCCATGCCCTGAATAATCTTTATTCTGTACTGTTCTGTCCAGTGGCTGGTACCTCAGGGGGAAGGGATGCCTCAGCATGGGCCCACAGAGACATCCCTTCCCCCACACCTTACCACCCCTCCTACAAACATATCCCTGGCCTTCTCCTTCTTTTTACAAAACACAACACCTATCTTGCCTTCATGATAATGAAGATCTAATTTTAAGTTACGAACTTTTCCAGATGATGATAACTCTAGGTGACACTTCTTAAACCCTTATGCCTCTCTACCTCAGAGAAACACTTATATAAGCTTATTTTCTTCAGGGCATGTGCAAATTTCAACTCCCAAGTAAACATAAGCAGTATTAGCTATTTAAATAAAGATGATTTGGTTTCTAGTCATACTCTCAAGTTGATTCAGTAATTCAACATAGATTCTGTTCTCAAATTATAGCATAAATCATTTACTATATAGTAGGTGGTTTAATGATTGCACAGAAAATGTAAAATCAATTTCAATGCAAATGCAACTTCAATAGAAATCACCACTTCCCCCCATTTACTGACTGTGTGACTTTGAAGAGACTCTTCTCCTCATAAAAAGCTGAAGTAACCATGTCTGTCTTCAATGGTGGCTGTTTTGAGGAAGATGATAAGCCTGAATCACCTAAACTAATTCTATTCATTAGCAGAATCAAAAAGGTTGTATTTGTAAACCTACATATGGCTGGCTCACAGAATCCAAAAATAGAAGTTATCACAGGCCTCATAAGAGGCTGAAACTAAGGATCCAAATCGGAAGCTAAGCTCCATCTCTATGGGTCATATTCCATGTATATACATATATGTATATGTGTGTGTGCGTGCGTGTGCGTGTGCGTGTGTGTGTGTATGTGTGTGTGTGTGTGTGTGTGTGTGTGTGTGTGTGTGTGTGTGTGTGATTAGTGCTCTATTTGTATGTATGCCTGCAGGACAGAAGAGGGCATCAGATCCCATTATAGAAGGTTGTGAGCTACCATGTGGTGGCTGGGAATGAACTCAGGGCCTCTAAAAGACCAGCCAGTGCTTTTAACCACTGAGGCATCTCTCTAGTCCCTCAGTGCAATCTCTTGTCTCTGTATCTAGGTGACATCTTATCACTCTGCATAACAACTATGCCTGCCCCTGCAGAACGAAGGATGTGCAGAATGGATCATTCATGCCCAAGCTTTGATATCTATATTCAAATATCAAGCCAGGCTTTGAGCTATGTGTTGTAAAACCTGGTTGGTCAAGGGCTGCCATCTGTCAATCTTGGCACTCTTTGGGTCGATCATCCTGCCCAAAGCTTTTCTGACAAAGTATATGTCTAAGAAGAGGGGAGTGATGGCAATGACTAGTGTAGTCAACAAAAAGAAAATGTGTGATGCCTTCTCTCCACTATCCTGCACATTATTAAAGGGAACAGTGGACTGCAGTGTCCCTGGAAGAGTCCTATCTTCCAAGTTCAAAGGAGCTAATGAGTTTTCCAAAACAGCCTCTGCCAAGCACCGTTTCCGTGGAGGATGCTGAGAGCATCCCTAGTTCCTCTCCTCTCTATTATATATTCAGGCTTCTCTCTCCATTACGACTATGTGTGTATTTCAGTTTGGCATCTCTGTTGGTGGTGAGGCGGACGTGGTCATATTTCAGGGGCCTGGTTCTTGCTTGCAGAGTTCCCTCTGTGTTATAATTGCTTTCCGCCATGCAGCTGCCACACAGGAGCTCATCTACATGCTGGATTGCTTCGTTTACAGCAAGCCAGCCCCACACTGAGTTTAGAAAGAAGCAGGCTCTGCAGGCAAATCTTGCCTCCTGAGGCATGTCATTTCCTTGGACGATTTGCGACCCGATAATGACCATGTCATGATTGTGCAGTGATAGTCCCAAATGCTCCAGCACACTTGATGGATCCTAGCATAAATTGGCCATTTGTCAACATGTAGGTCCTTTAGAATTTCCATATTTGAGCTGTTATGCCATAACACTGATTAATTGTTCAAGGTTCAATGTACCTTCCATATCCTGTGTTACAGGGAGATTACAGCTCCCCACATGGACTCATTAGATCTGTCTTCAAGCAGAGAAGTCCTAAATTCTCTTCAGTAACAGGCAGTGACCTCTTGGTTTCTCGGGGAGATTACAGGTTTCCTCTATCCTTTATCTGCAGCCCTTCTGGAAAGCACAAGGTCCCTTAAGATGTGTTGCACACTAACATATCTGGGCAGAAGAATTTCCACTATATTTAAAGTATTCCTTTTTTACAAGGTGATGGGCCAAATTTTATTATTCAAGTTGTTTTTCATGATTTCTAATTTACTTATTTCTGGTGTCTGTTATTATTAGCCAATTTAATTGAGCCAACAAGCGTATATTTAGTAGCAACTGTAAGTTATATACTGTTCAGGGAACAAAGCGGTAAAAATACTAATAAAATATACTCCATGAAGCTGTTTTTTAATTGCATTTTAAAATTTATTTGAGGAGTATACTACAGTGAGTGTGTGTAAATCAGAGGGACAACTTACAGGATTGAGTCTCTCCTTCCACTGTGTGGATCCCAGGGATTCAAATGGGGTTATCAGTCTAGACAGTAAGCGCCTTTATGCACTGAGTCTCATGAAGCTATCTTAATTTATACTGACATATTCCCCAAAATATTTTGACCCATCTCTCTACAGTCCTGAACTTGGCCTCCAAAATCAGGACCTTGTCCTCAACAAAACAGGAAAAGTACTTATTCTATTCTAGTGCTTAGCTAGTAACACATTTGAAGTTGCCTGAGCCTCAATGCTTTGACCATTAAAGGAGTTAACAAGTGGGTACCATGAGACAACATGATATGATTTCATATAAGTTATTTAAGAGCTAGGAGTATACAATTATTTTAGGATTGTGTAAAATTTTACATGTATGTGCAGGTGTGTGCCTGTTTTGTCTTGATGTGCATGATAATTGGGCAGTTCCCATGAAGACCAATGGAGAGTGTCACAACCCCTAAAATGGGAGTCTCAGGCAGTTCTAACCCATCCACTATGGGAACCAGGAACCCAACCTGGGTCCTCTCGGAGAACAGCATGTGCTCTTAACCACTGAGCCATCTCTCTGTCCTAGGACTGTACACGTTTTGAAGGGAACGTCCTATGAAGTAGAGGGCCCTCACAGCTAGTAACATTTTACAGAGTCACAAAGAAAAGTTTTCAAGGACCCTGTGAGGTAAATTTTGGCATTCATTATACCAAGATCAATTTCTTTTATTACATTAAGATCAATCACCATTGTCTTCCTGGGTTTTTCTTAAAATTCTGTAAGTTCTAGATTAATTTCCTGGTGGTCAAGTTTACGTCTAAAGTAATTCACCAGAGACCTAAAAAGTGTTCTTGGTTTGCAGAAAAAAAAAAATCTCATTTAACATCATGAAAGAGGTTGGAGGTCAGGTTAGTTCACGTCATGGAAAGATAATCCAATCAAATCAGTTGCTCCATTCCACTTGTGTGCCTGATTATGGCCTGGGTGCTCTTTATATCCATTCCCCTTGCATTTTGCTTTATTTGGTTTGAGGGTTTGTTGTTGATGTTATTGTTGTTCAAATGGGTATTTCCTGTCTTTTTAAGTAGAGTTTTACACACACACACACACACACACACACACACACAGACCTTTTGTTTGGGGTTGGAGTGATGACATGTGTGTGTCACAATGCCCAGCTAGAATTTACTTTTTAAAAACGGTATCAGGTTCACAGCAAAATGGAGTGAAGTGGCGGAGGATTTCCTTATGCTTTTTGCCTGAACATGGTGACATGTCCTCTCCCAGGTGGTCAACCTTGTTGGATGTATCTTCACCCCTGAGCTCAAAGCACATCAGGGCCTACTTCTGCTGTTCTACACTTTACAACTCCCTTTGCTTTCATAGGTGGTCAATCCATCCTATGAATAAGTGACATGAAGCTTCCTTAATAATGGATGATATCCCACGGCTGTATCGTGAATTGAAGATGAGTCAAGAAATAGCCCATTAGCACTGCCCATGAGAGCAGAGCTCCTCTTCCCCTGCCGCAGAAAATGGCAGCAATCCCCCTCCATTGTCTCTTCCATAGAAGAGACCACCTCTATGGCATCCCACAACCACCCTTTGCTTTCGAAGGAACGCCAGAGTTTTGTTCTGACATCCATCCATATCTTTAACATGAAACCCTTCTTCCTGTCACCAGCTGCCGAGCAAACGTCCTAAAACAGACTTTCAATGCTCTCCATCAAGAGTTGCACTGACCAGGATAATGAGTGGTCCGAAGGTGGGATGGACAGCCCTCCCACAGAACAGTAATCAGGGATGATTCCACAGAATCCTGCCTCTCAGCCCCTTGACAGCAAAACAATACCTAGAAGGCTAGGGTTGATGATGCAACTTAGGAGCTAGGTCTGGCAGGAAAAGGAGAGAAAAATTAAAGAGTAGATCTGTGGCTAATTTTAAGTAGGAGGGGTGATGCTCAGCATCAGGGACAATAGAAACCAAAGGCATTCACAGTTGGAGTTTGAGCAGAAGTGCAAAGCAGATAAAGCAGGAGGCCAGAAACCCTATAAGCCCTATAAGCAAGTTCGAGCCACTCCACCTTGCCCTGAAGCAGAAAAGCAAATCTTGGCCACCTGCCGAAGTTCCTCTCCTCTGGTACATCTTGGCTGCAGGGACCTGAGCAGCCTTCCTTGCAGGAGACATGGGCTCCTGTCAGAACCCAGCCCTGCAGGGCCGCACTTGGCCCCTCACAGTCTGCTGCCAATCTGCAGCTTGTCTGTCATTGTTTCGAGAACAAGCACTTTCTTTTTGCCTGATGATTCTGGCACCCTCACAAGGCTCTGCCCAAAGAGGCCCTGAACAATGGGACCTGATTGTTTTTGAACTGAGCCCAATGGGAAGCCTGGGCTGTGCAAGGAGGACTGATGGAGTTCAGCTGCGTTACAGTCCATCAGCAGCCAAGGGCTACGGCTGCCTGGCCTCCCATTGCAGCTGCTGAAGGAAATACAGGGAAAGAGGAGGGGCCAGGCCAGCGGCAGCCCCCAACATGTAAGTCTTAACCCAGGATGGAAGAAATGCCCCACCAGCTCAGAAGGCCCCAAGATGGCTTCTGGCCTCTGCCCTCTTCCCCATGCCTTTATAATCGGCTGCTCAAAGTGGTGAAAGGCCTAATTGCCCCGAGCAGTGTGGTCAATCTTCCTGGAGATTTAGCTGCCCGCTTTCATCTGACAGCCTGGGAGGGAACTCAGCATTTCCCTTCAGGCAATCTATATGGTCGAGCAGTTCACTGCGGAAAGTGGCGCCTTATCGATTTCTGCCATAGCTTCCATGGCTGACTCAAGGATCAGAGGCTCTGACAATGACTAACAAGTTTAAACCATTAGTCCCATTTGTAACTACTCAGCAAAAGGCTTGTCAGTCACCGCGTACCATATACTGCAGCTTTTAGCAGATTTCTAACCCCATTCATTCTGCCACAATGACCCCTATAGTTAATGGGGGTTATCGGAAAACTATTTTTCCCCTTCAAAAGCTGTGCCTTTTTTGTTCGTCCTCTACTTCTTCTTTTAGCAACATAAAAGCCATTTCAGTTGTGATGTTTCAAAACAGTGATGCAGGCCATGATTGATTCCTCTCTTAGGAGGAAACCTGGTGCACAGGACACATGTGTGCTCCTGAAGACTACAGTCAGGTGGCAGGAAACAGGAAACCATGCCTCATCAACAGAATCCCTGCCTAGAGTCTCACAGTGACTTGTCTGAACACCTTTCCTGAACTACTAGATAGAGACCTCTGTCACAGTAAGAACTTTCTTTTCAATGTTAAAACCATGCCATACAATAGCATAGAATAAAGCCCTGTCCCTCAAAGTGTGGTCCAGCAGGTCAGCATCCCTCAAATGAGAAAAGTATAGCATCTGGGCCCACCTTGGACTTACTGAACCAGATGCTGCCCAAATCCTTGGGTAGTTCCTGAAAGTATGAGGATCACTGGTTTAAAACATCAATGCTTTTAAATATTGTTTATACTAAATGTTGAAACCTATTTTAAAATTTCCACTGTACAGGCTAAGATATTTTAAAGAAAAGGATGATTTTTTTCTGCATAATAGTTCCATGATTATCTGAAAAGTTTTTGAAATGTTTTTCATCCTCAAATCCACAGTATCTGGCATCTATTACATATAAAAATGAAGAGCAGTTGAACAGGTCCGCTTGCAAGAATGAATGAGGGAATGAGAATTTGGGGGGGGGGGTAGGTGATATATTGGCCAAGGGTGTATGGAGTAGAGATTAATATGAAAACAAGAATTTCATTCATTTTTGAATTGCCTTAGCTAAACGTTCACGCCACCAATCCAATCCAGCCTGAAGGAGTATTCACAGGCAAAACAGTACATTCCGAGGGGCTTCTCCTAGGACAAGCTGCATGCTGCCCCTTGTAGATAAATTCTCCTCCCCTCCCCATTTCTACTGCTGATTTTCTGTCTTCACCACCATCCAGGTTCTCCTGTTTGCTTCCATTGATCACTAAGCTCCCCAGTCCTGAAACCCTCTGCTTAGCCCACTGAGACCGAAGGTCACTAAGCAACTTACCCTAAAAGGAAACTGACTGTTTTAATACGCGAAAGACTATTTCTCGATGTTCCGGAAACCATGCCTCCCAAGGGCCAAATCAGCTCTGTTGTTGCCAAATTATTTTGAGAAAAGAGAGAAGTTACCTTCCTACTCCTGTCTTATGTTGGCCCTGCCACCTCCCAGTAAATATTTTTAATAACAGGCCGCCCTGCCTTACAGTCGGCCATGAAATTACACATGGGTCAGAAGATAAGAGAAGCCTTACCTCCATTTGATGTCAAAAACTACAAGGTCTAAATTTAAATTTAGGGCAAATTTGATAGGAAAGCAAGAGACTGCAGCATCTCCGATCTTTACCTCATGGATTTTTTTTTTTCCTAGCCACAGTCAGGGACTAGAGCGATAAATAATGTCACCCGGAGCCAGGGATTGCCTTTGCACACGGTTACTTCTAGAAGCTTTCTCTCTGGACTGCCATGTTGTGACTATTTAATTGCCGTGGAAACATAGACATCTGATGACTCGTTTGCACCTTACAGCAATCTTTTGACATTTTGTGTATTAGGAGAATCAGTGTGTTGCATATGTTGCTAGTGGGGGTAGGCAGGAAATTACTTGGTTCGGGGAGACGCTGACTATATGTAAAAGACTGTATGGCAGGCAGGGCCAGTGTGGACATGTAGACACGGCAACCCAGAAACTGAGGATGCAACAATTTTATGGTATCTGATTCTCAGCCTTGGTTTGTGAAAAAACCTAAGGAAATTATTCATCAAATTTCCTCACACAGGCTGAAAAAAGTCAGGGTCTCCTCTCCTTCAACCCACCCACCATGAGTTTTAATATATAATTGGAGAGCATGTAAAAATAAATGGAAATGTCACTCTGCTGGTAACAAAAGACCTAACTCACAACAGCTTGGGCAGCATCTTGTGGTCACAGATGGGTATGGCACTCTTAGACAGCCTGCTTGGCTTGCTGGCATACCATTGCAAAATGTGTTCCTGTCTCCTCACATCTGGCTTTTGGTAATGTTAATGAGAGGCTGTGAGAGGATATCAATTCAGACATCATTATACTACCTTAAAATATTTTGTGAGTATATACGTTACCTTATAATTAATCATCACACATCAATGTAAATGTATCCATGTAGGCAAATTTGATCAGTATGCTTTCCTAATGTTTTAATAGCAGAGCACCAAAGGAAACCTGTAAGGTAGAAGCATATATGAGCAATGTTTATATTCTAAGCCATCTCAGCACATTTTCGAAATCGATGCTTCCCCATGAGGGGAAATATGAAATATTCACTGATTCTCCAAATGAAATCCATTTTCTCTGTATTGTACAAGCACATAAGGAAAGGAAGAAAGTCCTCTTTCCTGTGATCAGCTTCCTTCTGTGGCCCACAGTCATGTGGACTTTGATTAATACATAAAGTGATAAGCTAAAGGACTTTCATCAGTGTGACCCAGGCATAGCAGCCTATACCCTGGTTTGTTTTTTTTTTTTGGGGGGGGGGGGCGTTGACTGTCAATTTGGCTTTCAGAAAATCAATTCACTATTTTAAAACTATGCAATTTTTTTTAGCAAATTTCCAATTATACATATCATTTAGCCACCATGGCACCATCAGGGGAAAAAAAAACATAGCAAAAATCGAATCAAAGGCAGCACATGAATCATCAACTCAGACCTGAAAGATGTACTGGGTGACCTCAGTAAGTCTGGTGAATTCTCTGTCTTGTTAGGAATATTAACACGGACTTCATGGATCCTGACATCACCTGGAAAAGCATGTGTTGCTTTTCAACAGCATACTACAGACACTTCCACATGCAGTTAGCCTTTTGAGGTCTTTAATTATTTTCTACAATAAAGAGAGGAACTTCCATCTCTATTATTGCTTCATTGTTGCAAGTGTGTAAAGTTGTATCTGGGAAATGATACTGAAAACAACAAAATAAACATTTGTTTAAATAATTTTCTATGTATGCCAGACAAGGTTCAGACAATAGAAAGGAATTCGTCCAAGTGCTTCTTTGAACTGTTTAGGTATTTATACAGGGATGAGGTGCGAATGGGTCATGAGGGGTGCGTGTGCATGCGCTCATGTGTGTTTAAATCATAGGACAGTTTCTGAGAGTCAGTTCTCTCCTACCATGTGAATCCTGCAAATGGAACTGCATTTGCCAGCCTGGGAGCAGACACCTTTACTCTTACCGACTGGGCAAGCCCACTGGCCCCCATTGCAGTGCTGACAGCATTTTCTTTTTTAATGGAGAGAATTGCTCACTGGAAGTAAGCAGTTCAATAGCATGTGGAAGGAAGGGAGGGAGGGAGGGAGGAAGGGAGGGGGAATTGATTTCAACATTTGCCAATTTCCATGTGGTCAATTGCTACAATTTACATCAGTCTGAAAAGAAGTGTACAATTATCTAGTACAGAGGTTCTTGAGTGTCATAACCCCTTGGGGGGGGGGGGTCGTCAAACAACCTAAGTTCCTCAGGAAACACAGATATTTACATTACAGTTCACAACATAGCAAAATTACAGTCACGGAGTAGCAATGAAATAAATCATTTTGTGACTGGGGGTCACCACACTATAAGGAACTGTATTGAAGGGTTGCAACGTTAGGAAGTGGAGAGACACTGATCTAGTGTTTTCTGCAGTGTCAATAAAGACCAAATAGCCCAAAAAGTAAATACTTAGAAAATGAGCTTTAGATACATATTGTTTGTTTTTTAATATGATTTCATTAACTCTAAGGTTTACAAATCATTAATGTTGGTGGTAAGTGCTATACACAACCACTTCACAATGTTTCTCAACATTTAATAATGGATCTTCCACAGCAACGGGAGCTAGGTCCAACAAGCTGTTTAGTAAACAAGAAAACCTGAGCAAAGCAGGCCAGAAGTAATCCAGACAGTGTGACGCAGAGGAGAATAGGCAAGAGACAGGAATGCAGCTAGGGACATGGTAGAGACAACACAGTATAAATTGCCGTAAGCACATCAATTAAAGGACACTCATAGCCATCTCCAAGAAGGAATTTAAGATCCCATCACTACCTTCTCCCAACACCCTGGTTTGAAGAAACACAACTGGGTTCACAAACTGCTTCCCAGAAACAACACCTATTGGCTCATCTCAATGCCACTTACAATTGAGGGGACTGGATTTTGTATTTTGCATTTGGTCTTTTTGCTTCCTGTCTTTGGAAGACCCAGGTCCCTAGAGCATCACAGATCAAGCAGTGCAAAGTGGGCTCATAATTTTTGGTCTAATAAGATTTTGAATGGCTATCATTCTCGTGTTCTGTTCTGTTTGGGGTTTGTAAATTGATTCATCAAGATGAGACTACTATAGGAAACCCAGGGACGGGCTTTCTGCTCTTCTAGAATTTGGGGATGCTTAGAGAACTCAAGTGTCACATGAGTATCCTTTTCCTTTATAAATTTTGTGAAAGTTACTTTGCCTCCTTAAGCCTGTTTCTTCATTTTTAAAATAGAAATATGTTCAATAAGGTCATTTCTTGGGTCATTTATGGCAATTATGTTCTTTGATTTTTATTATGTGGCATGGTATAGGGTTGAATATTTCCTCTATTTCTCTTTCACTTCTTCTTTCTCTCATTTACCTCCCCATAAAATCTGGTGTAGATCACCCTCTTTGATCAAAAACACAAGCCAAGACATAGAAACAGGGAAAGCAATAAAAAGATGATTGAGAGGTTCCCTGTGACAATAGGGAATCTTTTCTGAATGGTCACATCTTGAGAAAGCCTGATCTGGCTTATTTTCTAGGACTAATGTCAGATGAGATGCTTTGCTGACAGGCCACAGAGCCAAGGACCATTAACACTTGATTGTCACTAATTCTGAGTCAATGTCCCATTTCAAAGTCATTAGTAGTATTAAAAACTGCAATAATGCATACAGACAAGGGGGAAAAAAGAAAGCAAGCCAGCCTAAAGGCATGCTTAACATATTGATGCTGGCTTACAAAACAAACATCCATGAAAAGCCTTACCTGAGTGTCCATTCAGATTTCTTAGTATATAAAGAGATAGAACAATAGACAAACAGCTTCTTCCGTCAACAAGGTCAGCTTGTACATGATACTATATTCACATAGATTTGTGACTGGCACTGACAATTCCGTAAACTTCTAATTTCATTTGTATTTTACATTTCAATTAATTTTCATTAATGTATGTATGTCCATGAATGTATGCTGTATGAATGTATGTGCCCACAGATGCCTGCAGAGGGAGGTGTATCTCCTGACACTGGAATTACAGTCTGTTGTTAGCTGCCTGATATGGATGCTAGATACCAAACTGGGGTCTTCTAGAAGAACAGAAAGTGTTTTAACCACTGATCTCTCTCCAGCCCCCAGACTCATTTTCTTTAAATGATGTAACATAAATCAAGGTTTATGCTCCTTCATTCTTTCTATCCTATAATGATGTTTATGGACTATCTAACCTAGTGCTAGTCATGGTATTAACAAAGCTAACTATGTGGTAGGGTTATAAACAAAAAGGATCCCATTAAGTAGTGTAGAGAAGACAGGGATGTGGTTGACAATCACAGAAGTGAATGGAAAGGCCACCCGGTTCAAAATGGAGGGATCCAGAATTGCTGTGACAGTATTGTATGGAACCTTTCAGGCAATCTTTTGTTGCTGGGAATTTTGAGACATCACCATATGATACCTGGGAAAATGGGCTCCCCTGTGGGAAATTAAGAAAGAACTCAGAAGGAAGCTCAAGGACAATTTTATTGGTGTATGGAAATCCCCAGACACCTGGAGGAGGGATATAGAGAAGAGAAAGAGAGAAACCCATGCCATTTTGAGTTAGACGTGGAGGTTCAAGCAAACAGATGGCCACATGGCAAAAGTTGAGGGAAGGAGGACTTGAAAGAAAGATTGAAGAAGTCCCAAGTGTCAGAAACAGAGTGCTTAGAAAGAGCTAGAAAAAGAGAAAGGAAAAGGTACCTTTTTTTCTAATTCAGAAAAGCAGAAGGTCTACACGGCTGCATCTCTGTAAGCCTCTGTGAAGGGATCAGGACTTCCAGGAAGGAAAAGTATTCTCATTAAAAAGGCAAATTCTTCCTCCAGTCTTTCACACAGCTTTCTGTGAACTCACCTTAACCAGGTGATTTACCAGTGCAACTGGAATGTTAGGTCTCCACTCAGGCCAGAGACTCCATTCTCTTGACCAGAAAGAAAAAGCTTTCTGTTCATGGCCCTTTAATGCTACTGTAACATTTTGTCTCTTTACAAGTACTACTTTCTTATTTTCCTCAGCAGAACACGGTCCATGGTAGCCAGAGAAAACTTTCCCTTAATCCTTTGAGGCTAACTCCGAACAAATGCTATAAATTGTCCTGCCAATGGGAAACCTTAAAAAGGCATTGGTTCCTATATCTTGGATTCTGGGAGCAGTCCTCATCTCTGTTCCTACTAAGTCCTTAATTTTCATGTATTTATTTATTTACAGACAGGTTGTCATACTGCCTAGTAATGACATTGAATTCTTGATCCTCCTACCTCTTCCTCCTCCACACTGGATTTCAGATGTGTGCCATTATACCTGGTATATGCAGTTCTGAGGATCAAACCCAGGGCTTTGTGCAAGATCAGCAAGAATTCTAGCCTCACTCCCCCACCCTCACCCAGTCCAGAATTTTTCCCTTTTTTGTTTGCTTCTTCACACTACTTGTGCTTGTTCTAATGGTTCCTTATTTGTATGACACAGATTCAGCATGTCACGCTTCTGCCTACTATTCTAAGGTACCAATCTCCATTGGTTCAAATTAGATGGTGTTAGTAACGTTCACAACACATAATACTTGAGCCTGCTAACACAGCTTCCCTAGCAAAACATGTTACGGAATCATGAGCAGTCTGTACAAGCCTCATTTACTAAACTTCAGATCCTATTTTGTATGAAACAAAAGCAATGATCAGGGCAGACACATCCTGGACTCCACTTTGCTCATCTTTCCAGATGGTACAATTAACATTAGGTCTCTCACCAAGCCCTCTCCACCTAAACTATTTCATAAACTTGAAGAATTATGAGCTCACTTATCATAAGAGCCATCAAGATTGTTCACAAATTCAAACTTCAACAAAAAAGATTAACAGCTTGATGAGGATGCTATGAAATTCGCTCAATATTCCTGTTCAAAATTTTTGAATTTCAAACTATTGTAGTGTGAAGTTCCTTGCTAATTAATATTGAACCTACTCATTCTCATTTAGTGTGTAGAGGCTCAATACTAAAATTATAATGCCTAGTGAATGCTTAGCACTTTGGTGTGCGTGGTAACTAAGAGTCCTCAAATATACAGACCACTTAAATTATTATACAAAGTCTAATATAGAACAAAACACTGGATACAGACACTCCACATGGTGACCATACTGTTATGCTTTAAATTAATAAGAAAAAATTCATTATAGTTTTTTTATTTTAACAATATGATCACATGTGGAACAATGTTCTCTATTAAGCTATAAATAAAGCTTGAAAGATAAATTCTAGAGTGGATTAAACAAGCAAATTCTCAATGTATAGCAATTGGCAGTTACTGGATCAAAACTGATCATATGATATTAGTAAAACCATAACAAATAGGCTAGAAAGATTATTTCTCAACCAGCATCCACCATAGAGAGATTTTAACTGTATTTCTTAGCTATAGCCCTGTGAGTCCAGTTCATCTTGCATAAAATGAGAAGTCTTTCATTATTTCAAATGAGGAGAT
>JADRCD010225007.1:19452-32095 GCA_019843815.1 Montemys delectorum | reverse complement strand
GAGAGAGAGAGAGAGAGACAACAAATAGCTACCTTATCATGGGTAGAGGCCTTAAAGAGGTATTGATGAGGGGCTGGAGAGATGGTTCAGTGGTTAAGAGCACTGGCTATTCTTCCAGAGGCCCTAGATTCAATTCTCAGCACTCACTTGGCAACTCACAACTGCCTGTGGTTCCAGTTCCAGCAAATCTGACACCCTCACAGGCACACATGTAGGCATAATATCAATATTCATAAAATAAAAAATAAATAAGTTATTTTAAAAAGGAGATATTAAGGAGCACTAAAGCTAAACAGGGGTTATTGATGCTGAGTTACAATGGGGAAGTTTTGTATTATGCCTTTTTTTTTTTTTTTTTTTTTTTTTGCCTCTGTTCTTATTGGAACCTGTGTTGCTTTGAGACAGGGTCGTACTGTGTAGCCCAGGTTGGCCTTGAACTGGCCGTCTTCCCACCTCAGCCCTCTTGTACTTCAATTATAGGTGTGTACTATTCCTCCTAGGTTCTGGGTGGTTGTTGTTACTGTTGTTGATTTTTACCTGGTGTTTGGGGTGGGTGACACAGCACATGACAGGATGTCATGGGATAACTTAGAATAGTCAGCTGTCTCCTCCACCACGAGTCCCAGAGATCAAACTCAGGTCATCAAACTTGGTGACAAGCACCTTAACCGCTGAGCCCTCTCACCAGCCCCTGGTTTTTAAGATCAAAGTCACGTAGGTCGTTAGAGATGTTTCCTATAAACAGATATAACGAACCGAGTGGCAGCTGGGCCTGATCCTTCCCCCTGGGGTCCATCTGAGGCTGCTTGCTTCCTTCACCTGATGAGGTGTCAGAGGTTGGCTTTTCTGCTCCCCTTTTCTTTACACTCTGAATCCCTGGCCTTCTTCCCTAACCCTAACACACTTGAGTGACTGCAGAGGATGTCGAGGCTGATACTGCAGCCTGTTGCTCTTCCTCCCCAGGGCAATCCCAGCAGAACGAGCCTGCAGGACACCCAGCAGGCTCTAGCTCTGTGATGAGTCCCCTTAGGGCCTTGGAAGTAAACCTACAAGGCTTTACTTTGTCTTCAGTACTACTGGGGATTGCGTTTAGGACAGTGAATAGCAGTTGTCACTGACCACCTGTGCTTGGAGCTACACAATAGTGATGTTCAAACACCAGCTCTGTCAGTCTGTGTGTGTGGCCTCGAACAAGGCGCTTAGGCCTTTCTCCCTTCTCTATGTATAGCCAGTTTGGCTAGCTCCTGAATCCCCATAGGTCCCTTTGTTTATTCTTTCTCCTCTTACCACCCTCCCCCAGGTTGTGACTGACCCTTGATCCCTCAACCTTCCTTACTGGAATGGGTTCCTGAGGTGGGAACTGCGTCTTGTTTGTTCTCTTAGGTCCCAGCACTGGGCTCAGCAGCCACCCACATCAGGTTCTCTGGCCCTGGCAGATAGATTGTGGTAGAGACATCAAGCTGGATGAGACACAAGGAAGGCTTCCTGGGCAGGAGCAGATACCAGCAGTAGATAGCTTTAGAGTTGGAGTTGGAGTTGGGTCTTTCATGCTTAGCCTGTCTAGCCATGCCTCGGGGCTGCACCTGAAGAGGACAGACTCTGGGTTCAGATCCTGCCTACACTATACACCAGGTGCGTCTTTAGACACCTGAATTAATAATTGAGCCCCAATTCCCAAGTATGGAAACTAGGTAATGTAAGTCTCTAGTGGAGATGATGAGAAGGGCTTCAGCTGCTGAGGCTGGCAGATGGCAGTAAAGGCAAAGCAGGGCAGTTCATACCAGGGGCCAAGACCCTTTCCTTCCTCCTCCTGCTCACCAGCCCTGAGAGGGGAAGGGAACAGAAGCCCACTGTTTAGCCTCACAGGAGATGGGAGGTGTGAAGACTCCAATCCTGACTTTATAAGCTTAGTCTAACCTGACCTTGCCAGCTGGTCAGCCAGGAAACTTAAGCAGTTTCCAGGGCTACCCTTCCCCAATGTCCTATCAAACCTCCCTTCCACCCTCATCTCTACCTGGACCTGGACAGGATTTGTCAACAGTTGTGGTCATCCAGATGACTGTGGCAGAGCTACTAGGGCAGACTTTCTGCATGCATTGCACCCATCAGGAACTCAGATTCTCTGAGGGCTGGGCAGAGGCTCCAGGAGGAGCCTGTCACTAGAGCAGCTTCAGCCAGGGAGTCTTGGCCTTCAAGACAGCTCCACATTTGAGCTACCATCACCACAGAGGTCCAGGCTGGCTCATGAGGACAGATGGGCATAGTGCATCCTATCTAAAGACCTGTGTACATCCACCAGAGGACTTGAGGGCATAAGCACATAGGACTGCTCATCTTCATAGATGCACACTTCTGCTCACATGCACAGATGCAGGCTTATAGACACAGGTTCACAGATGCATACACACAAAGCATGCTCACAGGCACACCCACAGATATGAACCCACGGATACACACTCTCAGATACACAGTACACGCTCAGACAAACATACATTCACAGACATGCAAAGGAATACATAGACTTATAGACACACACTGAGGTGCACACTCAGTGAGGTTCAGAGGTAGTAGCACTCACAGACGCAGACACACAAACACCATACACAGAGATTCGCCCTGAGAGATGAAGCTGCTCCCAGCACGCATCTTTGCCCAGCACCATGGCTAGCTCCTTGTCTGTACTTTCTGAGTTGGGGTGCTCTGGGAAACCCCAAGCCCCACTGACTCCTGGGTTCACACACACTTACTTGTGGAAGGTTCTCTAGCTGCAAATAGCTTAGTCACAGAGGGTCTTTCAGCTTCAAGAGGTAGTTTAATACCCACCTACAGTGTCCCAATTTTGGCCCTATCATTCATCTAACAGGCAATATTTGTCTTGGTAGACACTGAGATACTAAAATGAACAGAACACAATTGGGTCCTAGGGACTCCAGGTTCACCAAGACACTTAGCTTTGGTACCAGGGAGAGGTAGAGCCACTCTACCAGCACATAGGGATGACCAAGAGGACCATGGTTCTGGTTGTGGTCATTGCCTGCTTTCAGGAGACAGTGTGCACAGAACTTCACCCCACATACCTGACCACCACTATCTCCTCCTTCAGGGCCATCTTCCAGCCCAGTTGACAGGGCTGGTCTCATTAGTTCCTGATTGCAAATATTCTGAGCAGACTATGCACGCTGACTGTCTCTGGACAACCACGAGCCAGGAGGAACATATTCCTCTAGAGTCATGGAGCACCCAGGCTCCTTCTGATGGAACCCCATGCACATCTATTTGTGCTAAGAAAACCACAGGAGTTCATAATAACATCTAGCCCCTTGTTGGTGATTTTTAAAGAGAAAAGAAACATAGATCTGTGGCTGAAGAGATGGCTCAGCAGTTAAGAGCACTTGCTGCTCTTGCAGAGGACCAGGCTCAGTTCCTAACACCCACACGGTGCTTCACAATCACCTTGAACCAGTTCTAGAGGATCACATGATCTTCTGGCCTACACAGGCACTGGTTTGCATGTAGTCCACATGCATACATCAGGAACACACACATACACATGAAATAAAAATAAGTAAATCTTTTAAAAAAAGAAACATAGACCCTTGCTGGAGACTTGCCTCTCTTATGTTGATTTACCTGAATTGTGTAGTTTCCTACCTCTGTCTCTGTACCATAAAACTGCATCTCAGGGCAGCTAGCTCCCCAGGAACCCAAACCTGGTGGGTTTGTGGGGGGAGATGTACTGTTCTCCTTCAAATCTTGGCTGAGCCCGGCGGTGGTGGCGCATGCCTTTAATCCCAGCACTTGGGAGGCAGAGGCAGGTGGATTTCTGAGTTCGAGGCCAGCCTGGTCTACAGAGTGAGTTCCAGGACAGCCAGGGTTACAGAGAAACCCTGTCTCGAAAAACAAAACAAAACAACCACAACAAAAATCTAGGCTGAATACTAGCCAAGCTTCAATTCCAAGCCTTTTGTGGACCATTCATACATCTGCCTAACCCCTTTAGGACCCACTTACAGGTTCCATCAAGGTCGCTGGGTAACTCCTTCACTTGTCACCTGATGAGTAAGGGAGCCCTTGCTTCTCAGCAGGAATCTCACTGTCTTCCATCTGTCATTGCATCCTTCCTTCCCAGTGTGACCACAGGGAGGCGGAAGCCCTCCAAAGCCTTGTAGAAGGAGAATTTGACCCCCTTCCTTCCTAGCGACTGGTGGGAATAATCCCAGTTCTACACATAATTGGTGTGAAGGCTAGCTGGTTCCTGACAGAAAATATTCTGGAATATTGTACAGAAAAGCTTTTCTATTGCATCTAAGAATCAAACAAAAAGCTGGAACTGGGCTGGCAGGAGGTGTCCCGCTGGGAAAAATAGTCAGAAAGGCTTGAACTTAACACACCAGCAGACTGTTCATAAGTATGCTCAGAAACAGCTGGCTCACTTAAGAGTAGGTGATATGCCTTTTAAAATCTTGTTGGGGCAGGAGAGATAGCTCAATGGTTAAGAGCACTTGCTGCTTCTTCCAGAGAACCTGAGTTCTCTTCCTAGTACCCATATCGAGCAGTCTGTAACTCCTGCTCCAGGGGGATCTGACACCCTCTTCTGGCTTCTCTTGGATCCTGCACCCATGTGCACACACCCATACATAGGCACATATACATACACATAAAATAAAAGTAAAAATTAAAAAGAAAACTTATTGTTAGCTAGTATGGTTGCTAATTTTATATCGACTTGATACAAGCTAGAGTCATCTTGAAGAAGGACTCAGTTGAGCAAATGCTTTCATATAATCAGGCTGTACGTAAGCCTATAGAACATTTTCTTCATTAGTGATTGATAGGGAGGGACCCAGCCCAATGTGGGTTCTACCACCCCTGGGCTGGTGGTCTTGAGTTCTGTAAGAAAGCAGGCAAGAGCAAGCCATAGAAGTAAACCGGTAAGCAGCACCCATCCATGGCCTCTGCCTTAGCTCCTGCCTCCAGGTTCCTGCCCTGAGTGAATTCCTGTCCTGATTTCCCTTAGTGATGGACTGTTAGTTACCTGGAAGTTTTAGCTGAATAAACCCATCCCTCCCCAAATTGCTTTTGGTCATGGTGTTTCATTACAATGATAGTAACCCTAAGTCAGCAAGCACAGTAGCGTAGCAGGTAAAAAGAGTCCTGACAACCTAAGCTTGATCCCCAAACCCACAGCAGAAGGTGCAAATCAACTCTTAAAAGCTGACCTCTAACCTGTACACACACACTGGCATGCACTGTGGTACATTCGACATACACAAACAATAGCAACAACAATAATAGTAATAATACTAATAATAATTTTTATTTAAAACTCACAGTGAATTTGCTTCAGGTACTTCATTTTTGGATAGAATCAAGGAAGCCAGCATTTGAAAGACTATTAAAGGGTTGGAGAGATGGCTCAGTGGTTAAGAACACTGCCTGCTCTTCCAAAGGTCCTGAGTTCAAATCCCAGCAACTACATGGTGGCTCACAACCATCCATAATGAGATCTGATGCCCTCTTCTGGGGTGTCTGAAGACAGCTATAGTGTACTTACAGATAATGAATAAATAAATCTTAAAAAAAGAAAGACTATTAGAATTCCAAATTCCTGGCGTCAGTCATTGTACCTGTACCGCCTATTTCAGAGCCACCTATTCCATGCTGGTTTTCTCTCCTTCTAGATTGTTCTCTGGGGGCGGACTGAGAAATGCCTGAAAGAGACAACAGAGGAGATTCGGCAGATGGGCACAGAGTGCCACTACTTCATCTGTGACGTGGGCAACCGGGAAGAGGTGTACCAGATGGCCAAAGCTGTCCGAGAGAAGGTTAGTAGCCTGGGCAAGTCTGGCCCCAGCACACTGAATTCATATGGTCTGGGAGGGAGTGTTGTCATGGTAGATTGGCTTTGTGCAGGGCACCTTCTGGGACTCTCCATGAAGCTGGTCCAAGTTACTTAGGCAGGGACTGAAGTTGATAACACAGTAAGAGTAGCCCTCTGTGGTCCCTTGGATATTTTGACTCAGTTAGTTTCTCTCTGAGACCAAGGGGAACAAGTGTCCCATTGTATTCTGGGAAAACCTTTTCCCTAATCCAAGACAATTGGGCTGGGTAGATAAGTAAGCACCAGTAGAGAAAAAGAACTCATCCTGTTACACATCCCACTCATGGTAACATTAACCATTTTTATGTGACCGTAACCTCATTTATTATAAATATGCTATGTTCTGGGTATAGTATGTACCATAAACTATTTCTAATCCTCAGACACAGCTGGTACGGCACCAGCGCCATTTATAAGCAAGACTGATGCTCAGAAAGGCCATGTGGCTGGTGGTTGCGGAGCCTGGTCTGTGCCCCTCCAGGTACAGCCCACAGGGACTGGCTGCCCTCACGGCTCCACAGCCCCCTCTTGCCCACAGGTGGGTGACATCACCATCCTGGTGAACAATGCCGCTGTGGTCCATGGAAAAAGCTTGATGGACAGTGATGATGATGCCCTCCTCAAGTCCCAGCATGTCAACACCCTGGGCCAATTCTGGGTAAGGGCTTTTCTGACCTGGAACCAGCTGTAGGCAATGCAGGGTGGGACTGAGGCTCATGCTAGCAGGGATGTTCAACAGCAAAATAACTAGATGAAAGAAATGACTGACAGGGAGACATGAGAACTTCTGACTGGCTAGCCTTCTGTTCTGCAGTGGGAGGCCTCGGCCTCTCCTTGATTGAAGGCTGTCGTCACTAGAGTAGCTATGCATCCAGAATAGGCTGTTCTTCACAGTGCAGGGGTGCGGGGCTTGGCAGAAGCTGCATCATGCCACACTGATCCCCGCTATCTACCCTCAGACCACCAAGGCCTTCTTGCCCCGTATGCTGGAACTCCAGAATGGCCATATCGTGTGCCTCAATTCCGTGCTTGCACTGTCGGCCATCCCAGGTGCCATCGACTACTGCACGTCAAAAGCGTCAGCCTTCGCCTTCATGGAGAGCCTGACCTTGGGGCTGTTGGACTGTCCGGGTGTCAGCGCCACCACCGTTCTGCCCTTTCACACCAGCACCGAGATGTTCCAGGGCATGAGAGTCAGGTCAGTGGGTGAGACCAGCCACCTCCCCTGAGTTAACCCAGCCAACAGTCTTCAAAGGAAGAGCCCCTGGAATTCCTTGACCTTGGTCTCACATTCTCCGACCTCATTTTCCACTCCCAAAGCAATGGGATACAACTGCACTGTATCTATCTGTTCCTTTTCCAGCTACTGTAACAACATGCCTGAGAAAGGCAATTGAAGGAAGGAAGGAAGGGTTTGTGAGGTTACAGTCCTGGTAGAAAGTCATGGCAACAAAGTAGCAATGAGGCAGATGGTCACATTGCATCCACAGTCAAGAAACAGAGAGAGCTGGATGCTGGTGGTCAGCTCCCTTTCTCCATTTTGTCCAGTCCAAGACCTGCTTCTCATGTGTAGGATCCTTCTTCCCCTTAGTACAGGAGCTTACCCAGTACTGGATGTGTGTAGTGGAACACTACCCAACAACAAGAAAGTAAATGACTATTCTCATGGGACCTGCATAAGGAAGCTCATACCCATGGTGCTGAGTGAAAGAAGCCATGCGATCACGTCCTGCATAGTCCCGTGTGCACGGCGTTCTGGACCAGGCAAAACTACGGTCCTAGAGACAGGATCAGTGATAGAGAGCGTGGGAAGGAGCCCAAGGGAACTGTGTGGTGGTGGTGGTGGTGGTGGTGGTTAAACAAGCAAAAGTCAATTGAACTGTGTGCTGAAAATGTGAGCCTTAATTGTAGAGGCAGGACAGGTGAGGTGGTTCAGTGGGTGAAGGAGCTGGCTGCCACGCCTGTCAATCTGAGTTTGAACCCTGCGACCTACATGATGGAAAGGTGAGAACTGACTCCAGCAAGGTGCCCTCTGACTATCACACGCCTTCTGTGGCACATACTCACTCACACATATACATGAGCATGCACACAATCACACTACACACACACACACACACACACACACACCAATAACTTTTTAAATTAATAAATGTAAATTAAAGCCCCACCTGAAGAAATTCCAAAACCCACTTGGGCTTACGGTTCATGCTTGAGTGCCGGGTCCGGGGCTGGCATCCTGGTATAGCTGTGATGTGCCTGCCATATGAAGCCAGGCCCCATTGTCTGTAAAACTAGGTGATGAATGACATCGCAGACAGTAAAGGGCACCGATATGGAACATCGTATCGGAACATGCCACACACACTACACACCCAAGTTAGAGGAAGATTTGTTGCCTCTAAGAGCTGTGCTATATTCATCTGTAAAATGGCAGGAGCAGTATTTACCTGACCAATTGCTAGTAAATGAAAGATAGTAGCGAACCTAGCACACCTAGCAGGCACAAGTCGCTCATAAAAGAGGCGTTTCCCTGTTACCTTACTTTTTTGAGACATCTCATCTGTAGTCCATGTGGGCCTCTAGCAGGTGGTGATCTCCTGCCTCAGCCTCCTGAGTGCTTGGGATTATAGCAGTGCCCTGCCACTCCCAGCCATTGTTATTTTTATCAAGACTAAACATAGTCTTAGTGAGTTTTACTAGTTTTATTAGAAGATAGTCTCTTTAGAGTGTGTCCCGAAGTAGATAGGTGTACCTGGCTTGCAGACAAATTCTTACACATTCTGAATTTCAAGGAGGTTATACTGGTGACCATACTGATGTCCTGGGATCGAATCCCAGTTCTGTGTAACCCCTAGCTAGTGACTTGACTTATCTGAGCCTCAGTTTCCCTGTTTACATTTTTTACAGTAATTGCCAATAGTACCCCCTACTTCACAAGGTAGGAGAGCCTTGTGGAATTGAGTGCCTCTGTCTGCTTTGTGAGCACTAGGTGGATACTAGCTACCTGTAGCTGTGCAAGAGAGAGTCAAGGTTTTCTCTAGAAGACCTATGCTTTAACTAACTCCTCCTTTCTGAAAGAAAAAGGGGGGGAAAAGAGCCTTGGTTTTGTCCTGCAGCCATCTTAGCAGTTTCCTGAGGATGGTGATTGGGATAGGACGGAACAGGTGGGTGTCCATCCAGCAAGATCCGCTGTATCAGTGGCCATCATTGTTTGCATACTCACTGATTTATTCTACATTCCAGCCACACCACTAGACGCTCCCCTTTCCACTCCTTTTGCTGCATTTGGCCTTCCTAGCAGCCTTCCTTGAAAATGAGCTGTAAACCCATTTCACAGATAGGGAACTGAGTGTCAGAGAAATGTCATCAGTATGAGGCAGCACAGCTGGGATTGGGCTAGCTGAGCAGGCTTCTTCTTCTTCTGGCCACTTCCCAGGGTCCTTTGCTGCCATCCCAGCCACCATGGAGAGAAAGGGGGGAATCATCACTTTTTTTTTTTTTCTCCTGAGACAGGGTTTTTCTGTGTAGCCCTGGCTGTCCTGGAACTCACTCTGTAGACCAGGCTGGCCTCGAACTCAGAAATCCACCTGCCTCTGCCTTCCAAGTGCTGGGATTAAAGGCGTGTGCTACCACTGCCCGGCAGAAGGGGGAAATCTTAACAGGTTTGAAGCCTCTCCATAGAGTCCTTCTGCAAGGGTTTTACCAGGAAGAATCCTCCCAAAGGCCAGACAGCTGTCTTGCTGTCCTGTCTCTCCTCTCTCAAGAGACAGTACTGGACACAGGTGGATGCTGTTGCATCACTGGAGTTGCAGTGAACTACATCAGCAGGCACCTCGCTGGAGAACCTTCTAGGCTGCAGGTTCACGGGGCTCAGAGAATCACTCTCTTGGCCTGCAAAGAGAATCTAGTCAGCAGGGGAGGATCTATCTGAGTTTGATCTCCAGGACTCACATTTATAAAAATCCAGGCAAGGTAGCATACACTTGTCATCCCAACACCGTGGAAGCAGAGACAGGCAAATCCCTAGGGCTGGTTGGCCAGTCAGGCTAGCCGAGTTACAAGCTTCAAGGCCAGTAAGCAGCCCAGACCTTAAAACAATGTGGATGGCTCCTGAGGAACAATACTGAAAGTTAACCTCTGCCCTCCACACACTTTCATATTACATACCTCCACACACATAAACACCCATATGCACACACATATACACACACATATGTACTCACACACACTCACACACACACACACACACACACACACACCCCAAAGCTATACTTGTCACACAGATAAGAAGGTACTGCACTGCAGCCTGTGAACTTCAGAGCTGCCCCTTGCTCAGGAATGGCATCAGACCTGATGATTCATAACCCTTAATCTTAATGGTACCAGAATGGATCACAAGCCGTTTGAGGGACAGAGGTCAGGGCTAGCAGCATTCCCCTTCAGACTGAGGAAGGCAGGAAGAGCCAAGAACAGAAACACTGGAAGAGTGGCCAGCAGTTCACCCCTTTGCCCTCTGTTTCACTGTGCCTGTTTCCTTATCCACAAAATTGCCGAAAATATTTGTGCATGGGCCAGATACTCAGGGAATTATTGTTGCACGGGTATGGAGTCAGATGCCTCTGAACAAGCATGGGAAACCCCTGTTGCTTGAGTATTTGACCACTTGTTTATCCAGAAGTCCCTTGGAAAGCCACTTTGTCAGTGATTGACTGGTTAGTGAACCAGCAGGCTGAGGACCTCCCTAGCAGAAAGGCCCAGCAGAGGCGTGGAGCCAAATAGCAAGTATTTATCGGGCCCCTTCTATGTACTAGGTATTACTAGAAGCTGATGATGCAACAGGGATTAAGACTCACTGGGCCTCTGCCCTCTGAGAATTTATAGTCTTATAGGGAGAAGGACCATTGACAAGGGAGAACTTGACGTTCAAGGTCATTCTAGATGTCATTGATGTGGTTAAGGGGAGTATAAAGAGGGTAAGAACAGAGGCCACCCAGCCAAGTGGGAGGCTGAGGTCTCTCAGCAGAACTAGGAGGAGTGAGCAGGCCGCAGGGATGACTGGTGAGGAAAGAAGTTCAGTAAGAAAGGCTGAAGGCTGGCCTATGCTATGGAATGTGGAGGGAGTCCAGTGTGCCAGGAAGCCTGGAGGGCATTGGAGAATGAGCCCAGCAGGGTGGACTCTAATTCCATGACTCTGTCAGAGATATTCCCTGCTAGTGGGCACACTCCACTCTAGTGGGGTGGACAGAGCAAGATTGAGGGAACATGGTGTTCCAACAGGCATGGACTGGGAGAGAATCCCACAGCTTCAAGTTCCTCACACAGAAAAACCGAAATAATGCCTTTGGAGACATTAACCATTCACCAAGATGCCCAGGAGAGGGGTCAACTTCTCCGGGAGAAACCACTCTTTTCCTGTCTTCAGGTTTCCCAACCTCTTCCCACCACTGAAGCCAGAGACAGTAGCCCGGAGGACAGTGGACGCTGTGCAACAAAACCAGGCCCTCCTCTTGCTCCCGTGGACCATGAATATCCTTATTATCTTGAAAAGGTATGGGGTTGGGAAGAGATAGCTCTTTGTCAGGTTCAGGTCCAACTTTTTCCTTAATTTCCATGGGCTTTGGTTGGCAAAAAGGCAACAGGCAGGAGAAAGTGAATGTGAGATCGATTAGTCATGTCTGCTGGGGGCAGGAGATTGAGGAGTGGCACCTCTGACTATAGTGATCAGTACAACAGACTTGTTGATATAAGGATCTCTGTGAATAGTTTGTTTGCTTGGTTTATCTGTTCCTTTCTTTCTATCTCTCTTTCCTTTCTTTCCTTCCTTCCTTCCTTCCTTCCTTCCTTCCTTCCTTCCTTCCTTTGTTTCTTTAATCTTTGAGGCAGAGCCCACTGCACCTCAGGCTTATCTGGAATACAATACGAAGAAGCCTAGGTTAGCCTTGAACTTGAAATTCTCATGTCTCTCTAATCCTGGGATTATAAGCATGTACTACCATGCCTGGTTTAAAAATTATTGAGGAATCTGAATAGCTCTTGTTTATGTGAGTTTTATCTATCACTACTTAACTGCATTAGAAATTAAAAGTGAGAGGGGACATTGGATTTACACATCAGTTTCTATTTACAATATTTTTCATTAATAAAGAGCACTAACCAGAACTATTAAATTATCATAAGTTTTATTTGTTTGCTTGCCTTTATAGTCTTTTTTTTTTAAACAGGATTTCACTAGAAATCCCAATCTAGCCTCAACTCGTAAATATATTTTTATGACAAGCAATTATGTTTTCTAAAATAACACAGACAAGTAGTTAAGAAAGACACTGGATTGTGTTTCTGCAGATCTCTCCATTGTCTGGTTTAATGTGAAACAACTAGACTCTTACATCTGCTTCTTATTTCAGTGAATTAGGATAGTCCCCTGTAGCAAAACCTCTGGGAAACTCCACTGCATGTGCAGAGAGAATAAAAAGACAAATGAAGAGCTGGGGGTGTGACTCCATTGGTAGAAAACTTGTCTAGCTTGCATGAAGGCTTAGAATCAGCTCTTGATGCTGCCTAAACCAGATGTCATGGCTCCTACCTATAGTCCCGGCCTGTGAGAGGGAGAGGCAGGAAATCAAAAGTGTGAAGTTTATTCTCAGCTGCATAGTAAGTTTGAGGCTAGCCTGGGTGATATAAGACCCTGCCTTAGAGAGGGGCAGGGAGGAAGGAAGGAAGGAAGGAAGGAAGGAAGGAAGGAAGGAAGGAAGGAAGGAA
>JADRCD010225007.1:0-12050 GCA_019843815.1 Montemys delectorum | reverse complement strand
GATAACTCCAGCCTGTGTCAAGTTGACACACAAAACTAGCCAGTACACAGGCTGAGGCCCAGCTAGTCTAACAATGGAAGGTCAAGATCCAGTAACTGTCCATTCCATGAGACTGAACACCTCAGCTGGTTTTCAGTATACAACAAAATCTTGAAGAAGCACGTTCTTTTTTTGTTTGTTTGTTTGTTTGTTTTTCAAGACAGAGTTTCTCTGTATAGCCCTGGCTGTCCTGGAACTCACTGTGTAAACCAGGCTGGCCTCGAACTCAGAAATCCGCCTGCCTCTGCCTCCCAAGCGCTGGGATTGAAGGAAGAACCAGGTTCTAATGCCAATAAAGGAATGCACTTGCAAGCAAGGATGAAAGCAAGCAGGCAGAGAGGAGGAGAGGTTTTGTTTTTTTTTTTCATGTCCTTTATATAGTCTGACACCTGAAGGTGTGGCACAGATTAAAGATGGATATTCCCTCAAAAGATATGGATTAAATTATTCTCACTTCAGATTATTTAATTAAGAAAAAAAACATTTACAGGTATACCCAACCACTTGGGTTTTAGTTAATACCAGATGTAGTCAAGTTGACATCCAAGAATAGCCATCACACTCGTAGCTTGTCCTGACCCAGGAGGCTGTCTGGTCAGTACACATCATGGAGCATTATTGAGATAAGAGTCAAATTCATGAAGCTGTGTGATCCAATGGTGTGTAATACATTTTTCAAAACTGGTTTGCATGCATACCTTGACTCACATGCACAAATCCACATACACATATTTACATAAATATAAAAATACTTTTTTTTTAAAAAAGTATATAGACAGAATCAAGATGAAAATTGCATGATCTTTTCAATAAATGCTGAAAAGGTATGATAAAAGTCAACATTCCTTCACAATCAAAGTCAAAAGAGATGCGGGATAGCTTGAGAATCATTCAGTATAAAGTCTGCATACAACGAACTTCTAGGTAACGGTACACTAAATGGGGAAGAACTGGGAGCAGTGCCCTAAGATGAGCAAGACAAGGCGGCCTCTCTTTCCACTTCTATTCAATATAGGTCTTGAGTTGTCAGCTAAGTAATAAGGCAAGAAAGAGAAATGAATACAGACAGACAGACAGACACAAATAGGAAAGGAAGATGTCAAACAATTCCACGTCCTTATGTTAGTCAAATTGAGACAGGCTGGCTCCATGACAGGTTTCAAATTGGCAGTCTAGAGACCAGGCCTAAGAATTGGGCAAGTCCAGGCAAGTCAGTTTAAAAAAAAAAAAAAAAAAAAAAAAAAAAAAAAACAGGCTCCCAGCCACTAGTCAGAAACTAGAAAGTGCCCAGCCAGCTAACCTGAAGCAAGGACAATGGGTCAGCAGGTTTTCAGACCTTCCCAGTAACAGGTTCCAACCCCCATGCCCCAGAAATGGAATGTCCCTAGAGATGGAGTAAGATAAAGGCCACCTAACCTGGACTTCCTCAGTGACAATTTCCAGCCCCCATACCCATTACCAAATGGAATGCCCTTAGAGATGGTGTAAGATAGAGGTCACCTGTCCCAGAATCCCCTAACATGCTTTAAGTCTAGCCTGTGAGCTCATTTGGTTATTTCTCCATGTTGGAATGAAGGATCCCTCATGCTGGTTTCTACAGAATAAAACACTCCTTTCTTCTGCATACTATTCGAGTCTAAGGTATCATTCTTTGATATACAATGAATCCTTATAAAATAATCTTCCATTATATGAGCAGATCATAGTTTATCCATCTATCATCAAAGTCAGTGGATATTTGAGGATTGTATCTGCTTGCTGTACTTGCCTCCTTGAGATCAGACAGGGCTCTTACATGAGGGCAGAGCATCTGGCACAGCCTGGCTGTCTGCATAAATACTCTTCAACAATGGCTGCAAATAGGGAAGCCCCTTCTATGTCCAAGCGGAGCCCCTGAGCAAGCAAAGCCACAGTGTATTGCTAAATGTTCAAGACTTCATTCCGGTATTCCTGACATTGTGGACAGGGTCACTGGCAGGGCTGTCCTGAGCTGTAGCTACTGTCTTCACCTTTCACAGTTGTGACAATTAAAAATAACCCTGGGACGCTATGAAATGTTTGCTACAGAGCTGAGTCACCCTGATGGGAGTATTTGGTCTTCGGGCCACTTGTTTCTTCTTTGCAACAACTCAGAATTGTGGGAGTGTGGTAAGTTAAATGAGAACGGACTTCCACAGTTCATATGTTTGAACACTTGGTCCCCAGTTAGTGAAACTGGTTGGGAAGGATTAGGAGGTGTGGCCTTGCTAGAGGGAGTGTGACACCAAGAGTGGCCTTTGAGGTTTCAAAACACCATACCTGCTGGGTGTGATGGTGCATGCTTTTAATCCCAGCACTCAGGAGGCAGAAGCAGGCAGAACTCTGTAAATTCAAGGCCAGCGGGACCTACAAAGTGAGTTCCAGGATAGCCAGAGTTATGCAGTGAGGCCCTGTCTCAAAATACAAAAAAAAAAAAAAAAAAAAAAAAAAAGATAGGGAGTTAGCATTGTTTGCTGCTAGCTGTGGAAACTGAGATCTAGGAAACTTTAGTGGCCTGTTCCCTAGAAGGTTAGCAGATCCAGGAGCATGAGCCTCTCTCTATTCCAGGACTAAGATCTCTAATCCTCCAAAAAAGTCTCCCACTGCTCAGGCATCCATGCCTCCCTCCTGGTGAGATACCCAGCGTCTGCAGAATTTTCTAGCATCCCCCCCCCCCCCCCCCTCCCCATTCCTTTCATTTTTCAAGACTCACAAGACAAAGGAAATACGCAGTGGAAGAAGACACACGCTGTGCTCAATTCCCTGCTGCTGCTGGGTTGTAATTGGATCCTGCCTGGGAAGGTGACTTGGGTATGGGCAAAAGCCCAGGCTGGGAGAGGCAGTAGGACCGGCCTTTGGGTTTTGTGAGCTGTTCCACCAAGTGTGAGTGTGAGTTGGGGCTGCAGGCTGCACACCCCAAGGGTCACTCTGGGGTCCAAGTGCTTTGGCTTCTTGCTAGGGGTGGGCAGGTGGGGGTATAGCCCAGCCTGCCCTTCTTTACCACCTTAGGCTTACTGCCCGATGTCTGCTCCGTGTGAGATGCTGAAGAAGAGAAGCTGGCTTGGCCACCCATCCAGACCTGCTGAGAGCCGGGAAGAAGGCAGGGCAGGGGTGGGTCTGGAGCTTGAAGCCATCCATCCCTGGCTGAGTCTTAGTGGGACCATGAGCTTCACCTTAACCCAAACTTAACCTTCCCAAGCCTGTTTCCTCATCTGAAGGATAGAGCCCCTGAGGGAAAAATCAAAAGAGAAATACAAATAACGAACTAACATACAGAGCACTACTAAACATCCATTAATAAGTGTGTATCTCTTTTACTTTGCAATAACAGCAGTGAGTCACCGTGAGACTAGTAGGGCAGACCCAGAATTATATGCTTAGCAAGGCAACCAATCTAAGCAGTGGTACAGTTGGGATTTGAGCCCCAGAGTTTCATTACAAAACCCTGCTTTTAATGCCTGGCCTCGTGTCTTTGTGAAGAAACCGTCTGTGTAAAAACCAGCACATGCCATAGCTCGCCGACGTCTTTATCTGGCCCAACCTGGACACTTCCTGACATGTCAGCCATGTCCTTGCCCCTTCCCTGCTGGAATCTGAAACAACTCTCAGCCCAGCTGCGGAAGGACAAGCAGGTGGCTTCTGTAACTTTTGTGACTAGAGTGTGCTGGCCTCCCACTGTGGGATGGGAAGTTGTAGAGTGTACTTCTCTCTCTCTCTCTCTCTTTCTCTCTCTCTCTCTCTCTCTCTCTCTCTCTCTCTCTCTTCTCCTCCTCCTCCTCGTCCTCCTCCTCGTCCTCCTCCTCGTCCTCCTCCTCGTCCTCCTCCTCGTCCTCCTCCTTCTCCCTCTTCTCTTCTTTTCTCTTCTCTTCTCTTCTCTTCTCTTCTCTTCTCTTCTCTTCTCTTCTCTTCTCTTCTCTTCTCTTCCTGATTTTTCTCTGTCCTTCTCTCCTTCCCACCTCAAGGGCCAGGGACAAAGTTAGTACCTTAATGGGACTAAGGAGATGGCTCAATAAGAATTGCTGTACAAGTATGAGGACCCAAGTTCAAATCCTCATGAATGGTTAAGGGCCTTTAATTATGGCAACTATGGGCGGGTGGGATAGGGATGAAAGGAACAGGAGGATCCCTTGGGCTTGCTGACTACCAAGCTAGCTCAGTTCTCAGCAAGACATCACAAGGAAATAAAGCAGAAAGAAAAATAGAACAGGGTACCCCGAGTCTTCCTCTGCCTTTTATATGTATATGTGAATGTATATAAATAAATAAATAAACAAACAAATAAATAAATAAAATTATTTAAGCCAAATACCACATAAAGATCATTCCATTCAGTAAATTGCCAGAGCCCTTTGCAATGTATCCATCACCCTGCCCAATTCCTGCAAGAACAATGGGAAAAGCAAGATGCTAGTTTCCCAGGCTTAATACTCATTGGTTATAGCAGGATTGTGTTGAGTCCCTTGTCCACATATAAACCAATGCCAGCAGTCAGAGGATGATGCTCCAATAGACAAAGCCTGAGTCTTGCAGGCTGTCCCTTCCAGCCAAGGAGCAAATCAGTGCTGGAGCCCACAGACTGAGAGTTGGAGATGCTGAGATCAGTGCCAAGGAAAGGGTGACAGGATGCTAGGTTAGCACAAAAAGTAGCTGTCACCAAGATGACCAGTGGTGGGCCCCCTGACTTGCCCCTGGGCCTTGGGAGTGACAGTTGGCTGAAATCCTGACAAGCAATCTAGAGTTCCCAGGACTTAGACTGACTGGCAGTTGGCTAGCAAGGCAACAGGCATTTGGCAGCCTCCTAAAGATGGGCAGTAAGCTAGCATCCTGGTGGGCGGTTGGCAGTGTGGCGCTTGGCAGTAGACCCAGCCTGTCTGTCAGCCCATCACCACTGCCCTGAGGAAGAGAGAAAGAGGAACTCCCTCAGCTCCCCATGTCCATGTGTCCTCTAGTCTGCTGGTAGCAGTGGGAACAGCTTTCCCTACTACCCAGACAGAGAGAGGCTGTACAGACTCTAGAGTATTTTGATTTTGCCCTTGTTTGATAGCAACTGCCCCTGTATAGCAAGGTAAGAGTCTCTGATTGGGGCCTGTAGTGCCTCCTGAGAGCTATGGGTCACTTTGGTCCCTGAGTGGTAGGAGTTTAAAAATTCTGGGAAGGGTCCTGATTTATCTTGCTCATTTCTCATTTGGTGTACATGACTTAGGTTCGTTCATCATTTCTGAAATTTTTTTCTTTGTGGCAGAGGCCAACCTCATTTGACCCTCTGTTAGGACGCATCAGGTACAAATAGGAGAGGCATCTGAAAGTGCGTGTGTGTGTGTGTGTGTGTGTGTGTGTGTGTGTGTGTGTGGTGTGTGAGAGAGAGACAGAGACAGAGAGACAGAGAGAGAAACAGAGAGACAGAAAGACAGAGGGAGACAGGGACAGAGACAGAGAGAGAGAGAGACAGAGACAGAGACAGAGACAGAGAGACAGAAAGACAGAGGGGACAGAGACAGACAGACAAGCAGAGAAACAGAGACAAAGAGACAAAGGTTCTGGGACAGGACAGCTCCATGAAAGAAGGAAAAGGTGAGAACATCTGGAGAGAGAACCATGACCACAGATGGAAAGCGACTGAGATGACAGTGTAGACCCTGGGATGGATTTAGAACCATCTCCCATGTCTTGAAGAAGGAGACAGAGAGGGGAAGGGCCATAATCAAAACTGTTGTATAGAGAAGTCCTTCTAGATTCCAAAGCTGTGAGGAAACTTTAAGACCAGCAGAGGGAGGTGACCTGGAGCAGGACTGAAAGATGGCTAAAATCAGAGGGGATTGCATGAGGTCACCATCATGGATGTGGCCTGGCTCATCTGCACTAAGGCCCAGCCTGAGACAAGACTGAGGGAGGAAGAGGATCCCACAACTGGATGGCTGAAGGCAGAAAGCCGCCCAGGCCAAGGTAAGATGGTTGGGTTGGCTGGTCTTGTTTGTGGTGGAGGATGTAGTCCCTGATTCTAGAATAAGTCCACTCCCAGGGGCCTTTGTGTGCTTCAGACAGTAAAGAGATGTATACTTCTTCCGATAGGGTTCCTTTCCTACCTCTCCTTGTGGTAGCCCGGAGGCCCCTGATAGACAGGGAAGTCAGGAGTCAGGGATTGGCCATAGGGCAGACCCCTCCCTGGAAAAGGAATTAGTGCTTGTCCCTGTAGACTTGAGCCTCTGAGGCTTTCTTCCCAATGGTACTGAAATGGGACCACCCTGCTATGACTGAGGACTCTAGTGACGTGGGAACTAGTCCTCTGAGCTGTGTCCTTGACTGGTCCCTCACTAAGTTCCCTCAGCTCTTCCCTGAATCCTCCCACAGCCAAGTCCTTGGCCTTATCCACACCATGCATCTCAGAAATCCTTTCCAGAATACAGCTCTGAATACACGGACCCCTGCTTAGAACCCTCAATAGCACACCATTGCCCATAGGATAGGCCCTTTCTGACTCGGCCCAGACAACAAAGGCTCCACAAATTTTGTGAATGATCTTCCAGAATGAGGAAAAAAAAAAAAAAAAAACATCTCTGAGGCAAAGCATAGAAAGAAGCCTTTTATTCTTGTTAACCAGTAGACATGTGGAGTCTCTCTAGGTAAACATTCAAGCACACACAGAGGTTTGCAAAAAGAGGGTTATGGCCACATTGTGTTTGTTAAAGGTTGGGCACTGAAAGCTATATACATTTCTATCTAATTAAGACTCCTTCAGTGGAACATTACAGAACACTGAAAACAAATGGCTTGTTGCCATATACATCAATATGAATAAATCTCACAAACATAATGGGCAAAAGGAACCAGAAACAAAAGACTTCACTTGGCATGATTCAATTCATAGGAAGTTCAAAATAGGTCTAGTAATTATCCTTGGGGTTGGCCTGGTTAGAGGGAGGAAAAGGGAGGTCTTTAAGGGTGGCAATATTTGGCATGGGGATCTGAATGACAGCCATCCATGTGACACTGACTGAGCCCTGTGCTTAGGAGTGACTATAACTCCTACCTCACTGCAAATTAAAGAAGCAGAAATTTCAATTCACCCAGATTAAGAATGACAGGCAGTTATTAAAAGACATGACTGGCTAGGTGTGGTGGTGCATGCTTTTAATTCCTGCAGAATTGCAAGTTCAAAGCTATCCTTGTCTCAAAGCCCATTTTAGGGGACTTTGGGGATGACTCAGTGGGCAGAGTGCTTGCTGTTCAAGCCCGAGGACCTCAGCCTGCCGTGGCTTATCTGTTAATTCCAGTGCTGGGGAATCTGAGACTGGAGAATCCCTGGGGCCCCCTGGCTGGCCAGCCTAGCCAAATCAACATACTTCTGGTTAGGTGAGAAACCCTGTCTTAAAAATGTAGGGCAAAGTGACCAGATGAAAATGGCCCCCATAGGCCCGTAGGGAGTGGTACTACTAGTGGGTGTGGCTTTATTGGAGGAAGTGTGTCACTGGAGGGTGGGCTTTGAGGTTTCCAGAAGCTCAAGCAAGGCCCAGTGTTGCACTTGCTTATTGCTGCCTGCCCATCTGCGAGTACAACTTTCAGCTACTTCTCCAGCACCATTTCTGCCTGCATGCTGCCATGCTTCCCACCATGATGATAAGGGACTGAACCTCTGAACTGTAAGCCAGCCCCAATTAAATGTTTTCCTTATAAGAGCAGCTGTGGTCATGATGTCTCTTCATAGCAAAGAAACCCAATGTCGTAATACAACACCCAATGTTGACCTATAGCCTTCAAACACATACATATACATGTATACATATAAACACATATACCATATATATACACAAAGAAAACATTCTTTATATCACTTATTGGCTACAAAGGGATGTGTACCCCATACCTGTGAGGTCCTCATTACTACATTCTGGGCTCTGACCACATGCATCTCGACACCCATAAGTCAGAGCCCAGTGCTGAGTTAAAGCCTCTGAGGAACAGAAGTGACTGGGACAGGACAATGTGTTCTTTATGTATCTTTATTCTACTGGTTGCTGGGAATGTGTAACTGTCATAGCTGCCAGATAGATGACAATGGGAGCATGAAATTGAAACAGGAAGGTGTCCTAGTTTGCTCATTATCATGAGAAACACCATGACCAAAATCAATTTGGGGAGGAAAAGGTTCATTTGACTTACACTTCCAGGTCGCAGTCCATCACTGAGGGACTCATGGCAGGGGCCCCAGTAGGAGTTGAAGTAGTGAGCACAGAGGAGCCCTGCTCCCTGGCTCCTGTTTACCTTCCTTATACAATCCAGGCCCTGGATGGCGTTGCCCACAGTGGTGTAGGCCCTTTCACACCAATTAGCCATCAAGAGAATGCTCTGCAGATATGGCCACAGGCCAATCTGATGGAGACCTCCTCAGCTGATGTTCTCTCTTCCCAGTTGTGTCAAGTTGGCAACAAAGACTTGCTGTCACAGAAGGTGAGTCCTGGGCTGGCCACACTGGCCACGGCGGCAGGGTGACCTCTGTGCGATCTGAGTTCTGTCAATAATGAAGGGACCTATGGCGGTGTCTCGGCTTGTGACGGGCTAGCTGACGGGCAGGGTGACTACTGCCAGGAATGCACCCAACATCCTTTCATATGTGTGAGAGAACAAGGGCTGGGCCAACAGGATGCCTTAGAGTGAGGTGGTAGCTATCGAGGCTCATGGCCTGAGTTCAGTCTGCAGATCCTACATGACAGAAAGAAAACCAACTCCCACAAGTTGTCCTCTGACCTCCACACATGCATTATAGCATGCACGCACTCACCACACGCTGTAAGTGAATAGAATGTAATAAAAACAAGGGGAAGGGGAGATGCAGAGGGAGAGAAAGTAAGAAATACGGTGATAAACATGAGTCTACCAGGCATGGCCTGAGCAATAAAGGACAGACGGAAGTGACAGAAGCTAGCCCAGGGCCCAGGAAGGAGGCTGGCCTTCTGTCTGACACCAGGTCCCTGTGTCCAGCTGCAGCCCTAACCAGGATGACAGATGGCCCCCGGAAGGAAAGGTCATTGTCTCCAGTGCCGTTGTGTGCTTGGCGGAGGCTACGGGTGGGACATCTTGTACGGCTTGGTGGATGTCTGGCCTCTGGGGTCCCAGACCGCGTGGCAAGTGAACTTTATTTTGGTTACTAAAGGTGGGGAGAAGACCTCAGCCATAAATAACTGCTGTCCAGGCAGAGAGCCTCTCCCCTAGGCAGCCCTTGGGCCCCAGGCTGCTTCAAGGCCAGCGTGTCCCCGCCTGGCCACAGGCAGGCTGAGGGATAGTGGCAGCCCAGGAGCCCAGTGGGAGGCGGGGGAGAGAGTCAAGGGGTCTCGGGCCTGGGTTCAGATTGAGGTTAGCCAAATAGTGGATAAATTAAGCAAAGGAAACAGACAGCTCCCCTCGCAGCGAACTTTTCACCCAGCTAACCTGCTCCTCACCCACTCTCAGGTGGCGGTGGCGGCTCCCACCTCGGGGCTGTCACCTCTCCTGGGGGGATTGTCACCTGCCTCTTTTCCCTAGTCCCCGCCCCCACAGGCCCAGGTGAAAGTCTGAGAATGAAGTCCCCAGGAGGGAGCAGCTGACTTATTTAACTAGTTAGAGGGCTTCCCTCCCTCCCCCAAGTTCATGGTGGGCAGGATGGCCTTGGCGGCTGCTCTCACCAGAATAGGACCAAATGAAACAGGTAGGCTGTCTCATTTGATGTGTGGCACTTCAAGCTCAAACCCCAGCCCTTCTTTACTTCAAGCTGTGCCACCTTCTGAGGCCACCCACTTTCTTCCTGAGCAGGGGAAGAGCCTGCCCTAAGGTAAAGTACAATAGTCCTAGATCTGGGATCCTGACATAAATAGGCTTGTCCTCAGACAATAAGTCTCCCTGAACTGGGGCCTATGGGCAGAAATAGACTCTCAGGCCACCAAGTCACAGAACCTGTGCTAAAAGAGGGCATGTGTGTCAGGACATCCTGGCATTATAGGATCTTCCTAAGGAGGAAGGAGGGAGGAACCTTCATTGCCAATTTTACTGGATTTACAGTCGCCATGGAAACACAACGCTGGGTGTGTATCTGAGGATGTTTCTAGAAAGGTTTAACTGAGTAAGGAAGATTAGGATTATTCCAGGACTGAAGGGAAGGAGAACGGGGAGCTGAGCACCAGCATGCATCTCTCTCAGATTCCTGACTGCAGATGTGATGCGACCAGCCACTTCACAGTTCTGCCACCATGACAGACTGTGCCCGGGAATTGTCAGCAGAAGTAGACCCTCACTTCCTTACGTGGCTTCAAGTGCTTTCGTCACAGTAACAGAGGGTCTGCAGAAGAGCTGAAGGAGGCCCTAGGCCCAACCCCTAGGTCTCCACTGTCCTCTCTCACTGTCTCATTATCAATGGCTGCCCAGCCTAGATTCATGGTGGCTCTCGGAGGATAAGCATGATTCCAAAGCACAAAGTGTGCTGGGCTGTGGTAAAGGGACTGCTCACGCAGGCACCGGAAGTAGCCTATTCTTCATTCACCCTGGCCTGCGGCATATTGAACCAGTTAGGGGCACACTACATACTCTTTGAGGGGAAAAAGAAGCAGGGGACAGAGATGAGTGAATGTCTTTGGACCTAGTCAACAGCAGGGCACATGCCAGGTAGTGTTGGGTAGTGAGGACGTGACAGATTGATTCATCAGAGTCCGGTGGTGGGACCGTGGCTGAATGACTACAATCCTAATGACAAGGCTATGTGAAGAGAGTAGTCTGGGCTAAGTGAAGAGATGGCCAGGCCTGCTTATCTAGAGGTAAGGGGTCATGCCTGGGCCAGAGTCACAGACGCAGCTACATCCTTGAGTTCTTCTCGGCATAATGTTCTGCCATCCATCTCACATCACACCTCTCTGACAAGGCTCCCAACCAGATGGAAGACCTATCTTCAGGAGGTGGGTATCAGGATGAGTCACTATGCTACTGGTATACTGTGACGTAGACACTTCTAACCCTGAGCATAGTTCAGTCTTCTATGAAATGGGCACTCAGCCTCCGTCCTCCGCAGGTAGGGAAGAGAAGCAGCATTCAGCTTCCTGGGATGTCTTGGTCCCCAGAGTAGATGGACGAGGAGGCCTAAAGACCCAGCTTGAGGCTGGGAAGAAAGAAGAAGTCTCTGGCTCCATCTTCACAGTGAAAGACGTCGAAATGCAGCCAGCACAACTGGAATACATAAAAGCCTGAACTCTGTGCTTACGGCCAAGGCCTGGAACTTTCTTCCATCCCTAGAGATGCTCTGTGGTGCTGGCAGGCTCAGGTTCTCTATAGAAAGGGAGGTCTTGTCCATCCCACACTTCTCTCCTTTGACGTCCCTAGTTCTCAGATGGAGGCCTCTCAGAAGCTCCTGTGAAACCAAGAGCCATCTGTCCCACCTCTCTAGTCAGGGGCGGGCTGCTGTAAAGAACATGGCCACTCCAGTGTGTTCCTGAGCTGGGCAGGGCAGCACAAACTAGCCCTCCTATCTCTCTGCTCCTTGGGAGACCTATTTGGGGAGGGGTGTGGGAATCTGCTTGTCATCTGACAGTCATAAGTCATTGCCAGGGAGCTGGGGTTGCAAATGGCATTCAGATGGAGAGTACCGGTTTCTGGGGTTCTTGTTAGATTTCATAAACCACCATTATTCCTTCACATCCTCACATGAGCTGAGTTCTGCGTTTCTGACTATCTTCACAGCGCTGGTGATCAGCCCAAGGCTTTTCATACACTAGACAGGTAGGTGGCCTATCACTGAGCTCTGCCCCAACAGAATATTCACTGGCTTTAAAAATGGGTGTTGAAGTACTGAAGCACCCACATTTTGGTCTTCCTTCTTCTTGGGCTTCATGTGGTCTGTGAATTGAATCTTGGGTATTGAGAACTTTTGGGCTAATATCCACTTATCAGTGAGTGCATACCATGTATGTTCTTTTGTGACTGAGTTACCTCACACAGAATGATATTTTCAAATTCCATCCATTTGCCTGCAAATTTCA
>JADRCD010225006.1:13462-32880 GCA_019843815.1 Montemys delectorum | reverse complement strand
AAAAAAGAAAGAAAAAAAAGAAAATATCCTACCAGTTTGCCTCAACCAGATCTTATAGAGGCATTTTCTCAATTGAGGCTCCCTTTCTGCCAGTGACTAGCTTGTGTCAAGTTGATATAAAATTAGCCATCATAGGGAGGCTTGAGCTGAAGCTTGAGATTTGAAACTTCTTGAAAGGCTGAGAAGATAGGTCCTTGTTGAAGGAAGAACACTGAGTAACTTAGGACAGGAAAGTGCCTGGTGCCTTATGTGTCAGTTCCATGGTCTTCTGCTGTTTCCTTGCCTTGCCTTTAGTATGTGTGCTATTTGTAGGCCTTGGTGGTTCTAATTTCCAATCCAGGGCTAAGTGTAACGTACATTAGGGGTTGTAGAAAATTATGTGAGGTTCTGTAAAAACTGTTTATGTTTACAAAATCCAAGAAATATTTAGTAAATGATGGTAGTTGTACAGTAATAATACTGTTACTAGAATTGGAACATGGTTTGATAGAGACATCCTGGTTCTTCACGGCTAGAGCTTAGGGTGCAAGACCACAGGATATGCTAGTGAGTGGCAAAGAATATGTTTGGCGCGTAGGCAGAGTCCCAGATGAGGGCACGTATAAGAGTAAAAGGCAATTAATAATGGGGCATCATGGCAGAACCAGGACATTTCCATGGTAATATGCTAAGATGTATCACAAAGGGCTCTGGGAAAACTTGGGTCCATATTGGAAAATTGGCTCTGAACATAGTATTCTCAGCATCATTACGTGTTCTAAATTAGCAGTGAGTGTTAATAGGACAGAAATAGGATTTTCAGCTTCTTTAGCCAAGTAGTTAAAAATACTGAGTGTCTTGAAAAGTGTTGGAGGAATAAGCGGTCTCAAGGTGCTCTCAGAGATCCTGTGCAAGTTGCTATGGCCTTTATTGTTTACAGGTTTAATGAGAAAATTAAGAAAGGATTGCTTGGTCATTTGCATTTAGAGGAGGCACTTTCTAATTTACTTTTTGATTTGCAGAGAGAAATAAAAAAATGCCTCCATCTGCACTGGCTTCATTGGCCCTTAAAATAACTTATGTATATTTGTTATGTTATATAACCTGTCACAACATTAGTCACCACTTCTTCCATAAGGCAACATGTAAACTATCATGGGTAAGCATGACTAGAGCTTATAATTATAGACCAGTTTGTTCTTAGCATTTTAGTCAGCTTCTGCTTTCTTTCTTTTGAGAGAGAGAGAGAGAGAGAGAGAGAGAGAGAGAGAGAGAGACAGAGACAGAGAGAGAGACGGACAGAGAGACGGACAGAGAGACGGACAGAGAGACAGACAGAGACAGACAGACAGATCAGTATCTGGCTGGCTGGCTGGCTGGCTGTTACAATCTTTGGTTCCACTCAGTAGAACTCTACTTGCTGAGCGAAGAATCTTAGATTTATTACTTAACCCCCATAGGAGTGAGGAGGAGAGGGAGAGACAGAAAGGATACTTCCTTCCTTCCTTTCTCTCTCTCTCTCTCTCTCTCTCTCTCTCTCTCTCTCTCTCTCTTTCTTTCTTTTTTTATTTGTATTCTTGGGATACTTGTTTCTACAAATGGCCTTTTTTCTTTGAAACACACCTCTCATTACAAAAAAGCCATTGAAAGGTACTGAGATGTACTCTGTTCATTTTATGTACATCTTAGTTGTACTAAATTATTTGGGAGAATTCCATTTGACTGGATCAGTGGTCCTAAAATGTGGTCACAAGTCAAATAGAACCACTATGAGCTGCTGGCTACTAGTTAGGAAGATTCTGGGAGAAAGAAGTCTATCTTTTAATTAGTCCATTAGTTAATTGTAGTCCATACTAAAGATTGAAGCGTGTGGAAGTGGATGATCATACCTGTCATTTCTTTTAGACCCCAGGAAGACTAGTTTCCACTTCCTTTGTCCCTTACTAATATTTACTTGGTTAGGTATGGAGGAAATACTACCTGACATGAGAGACAAAGTCCCTGTTCTTCAGCAGCTTATGTGTAGAAGAGGAAAACTAACCATAACCAGTGTTGAGATTAGTGTAATGTGGAGAATTAAATTAGGTGCTGGAGAGTGTGATGGAGTTGGTTTTTCTGAGAAGGGTTTTGAGTGACAAAAAGATCACTATGTGAAAGTCTCTGTGAAGGGTCCTAAGATAGAGATGAGTGAATGGCAAAAAGAAGATCAGTGTGCTTGGGTCTAGTGAGCCAGGAGAAAGAGATCTGAAGTGAAGTTGGATAGGTAGGCAGAGGCCAGATCATGTAGGCTCTGCCTCCCCCTTTGTCTTTAACTCCATTTTTAAAAAAAATTATGGAAATATACATAAAATAAAAAATTTTATTGTAACCATTTAAAAGTGCTCAATTCATTGGCATTAGATGCATCTGTATTGTTCTGCACCTATCTGGCACTAGAATTTGAAGTTTGAGTATGTGGGGTGTTTTGGATACGTTTAGCATGAAGGGCTGATACAGTCGCTGCATGAAAAATTGAGATATAATCACGTGGAGGAAAGAATGGAAGCAGGGAGACTGTCAGGAGAGAATGCATTAACTGTGGGTACCATGAAGCATACTATTCTGGATTTTCATTTACTTAATTTTTTGAGTGTGTGTGTGCTGGAGCAGAACATAGATAGGAGCCTAGTTCCTGAGTTAAATGTTAAATTCCCAACTCACCTGGATACATTTTGATAGCAGAATCCAATAGCAGCAAGCAGAGCTTGCTGACTAGTTGGTAGTGACATATAAAGAGGTCAAAGAAAGTAAGTTTTGTTGGTTTGGATAGCTGGTAGAGTTCAGGAGGTAGAATTTTGGGAAATAAAAACATATGTTAAATTAAAATGTGTTTGAGATGTCTAAGCATAAGTGTTGAGTAGGCTTAAGAAATCTGGAATCCTCTCACTCTCTTGCTCTTTGTCTCCTCTCTGCTCTCCCTCTCCTCTCTTTCCTGCTCTTTGTTCTCCTCTCTTGCCTTCTTCCTCTCTTGCTTTCTTCCTCTCCTTTCTCTCTCTCTCTCCTTCCTCTCCTTTCCTTCTCTCTACTTGACTGGCTTATTTTCTCCTTCCTACAATAAAATATCTCATTTACTAAAAAAAAAAAAAAAAAAAAAAAAGAAAAAAGAAAAAAATCTGGAATCAGGGAAGAAGTCAGGTTGAAGATAGGATTTAGGGGCTTGCCAGCATTTACTCAGTAATTAAAGCCATGAGACTGAATGAGATCATCTAGGTAATGAGTGTAGACAGCAGAGTCTTGATCAGGTTCAAGAACAGGAATCCTCATGAGTGAGTTCAGCAGAGAAGCACCAGTAAGAAAGGCAGAGAACTATCAGAGTGGATCTCCGGAAGGGAAAGGAAGAGTGTGTTTGAAGGAGGAGGGCAATTGATGAGCTGTTCCAAAGCTGCTTGGAGGGTAAGGCAGGCAAGCAGTAGAAACTGCATTTTAATGCATAGAAGCATGTGCAGGTCTTTGGTGACCACGGCAAGTTATTTATTGCAATGATACGGTGGTTTCATGCTGTCTGTTTGGAGTATGTTCCAGGAAGAAAGAAGGGCCAGCTAGTTAGGGCTTCCTTTCCTTAGAGTGAGCCTGTACAAATGTGCTGTGACACAAGTTAAGGCATGGTGTGTAACTGTTTCAGAATTTGAATGTAGCACTTTCACATGATCATCATTTTAATTTTAATAACATTTAAAAATCCAGTTGAAGAAGTGGAAATTAAGTTAAAAAAAAAAATGTGTGGGAGCTCTGAAGAGTATCCACAGGGACCTAAGGCTGCTTAGAACACATTTTACTTTATTTTTGAAATAGGGTCTCTTTATGTATCCCTGGCTGTCCTAAAACTCACTATGCAGACCAAGCTGACCTTGAACTCGCAGAGATCCTCCTGATTAAAAGGGTATGCCACTACTTCCAGCTATGTGTAAAGCACATTTTGAAATCTGTTTTAATCCAGAGAAAAAATGTTCTGAGATGAAATCCAGCCATTTGTAAAAGAAAGGCTTTTAGGTAGCAATCTTCCTAATGCTTTTCACATTCTACCATCTACTATTTGTGAAAGAAAAGCACTCCTTTTGTCAAATGCTCTACCTTGAGGTCTCTGACTGGAAGGGATGTTTCTATGTGGTATTTCATATACATTTTGGTGCTAATTTTAAAGGTCATTTCTACCCTTTTGGTGGGAAAAAGAATGCAAGCTTTTTAAGCCCTAAAGACTTAAGTTTACTTTTTTTTTTTTTTTTTTTTTTAAAGTAAGATGCTCTGATATAGTATCTTATTTTTTGGTAACTATATTTAACGAAATATATTTAACTACTTGAATTTTAGAAGAGTCAACTCTGTCTACTCAAGGCACTTATTTAAAGCTAAAGCCTGAGTTTTTTTATAGCGAAAAACTGATCTTTCACAAATTAGAAAACATTTTTCTTTCTACTATAGAAATAGAGCAAGCATTACCTTATTTCCTTGAGTCCTAAGATGTATTTATATGATAGATGGTTGTTTTTTATGTTACGAGAAAAATGTTGTTACCATTTACAATGGCAACCGTTTACAGAGGGCTGAGGATGTAAAAGTATCGGGGACCAAAGGTCATTATCTAGTCAATGAAACATGGACAGTCAGCTAAGGGAGGCAGACAAGTTCTTTACACTGAATTTCATTAGGCACCTCACTTACACAGTGAGAGTAACCCCACCCCCCACCCCTTACAGTGCCACACTAAGAATTGCATGAAATAAAATTTATCTCATGTAGGAAATGTAGGCTTTTCTGGGAACATTCTAAGTATTTCTTTGGTTTAAATTTAGGCCCTTAGATATTATTAAATAACTTAGAAAAGTTCTTACTTGAGCTTTGTTGTCAGGTTTAAAATATAGTTTACTTAGGTATTTGAAAATATATATATATATTTTTTTGGACACAAGGTCTCTTTGTAGCCTTGGCTGGCCTGTAACTTGCTATGTAGATCAGGCTGGCCTCAGAGATCCACCTGCCTTTACCTCCCAAGTGCTGGGATTAAAGGTGTGTATCACTGTGCCTGGCTTGCTAAATGATTTTTATTCAGTCTAGAAGTAGTTATATTTTCATTATACAGAAAAGATAACATAACCATACATTTTTTATAAAACATAAGTAACAACTATAAATTCTGGTAGTGCTGTGATCTTCCATGAATTTATTATGAATGCTCATGACATTAAAAAGGTAAAGAAATATAATAGTAAGCATTCATACATATGGTATTGCCAATGCAGGCAAGTGATGTCTTAAATTTAGATTAACTTCTCATGTTCCTAATATTCTAGCGAGGTGATTGCTTTTCTAGTTTGGTTTTCCAAAGCTGTATAAGTAACACACCATTTTTGTCATATGTGTGTTTTATCTAGTAATGTAGCAAAGTGTGCTGCTTTAAACTGTTGGTGCTTTGAGCTGAATTTCCTCAAAACTTTTCCCTACAGCTTTGGAGATGCCACTATGGAAGTTAGAAATGACACAGGTCAAGTCATAGTCATGGTTAACTTACTGTGTCCAGACAGTGTGTTCAGATTACTGCTGTGTATTTTCTTAGAGTTACACAGTGCTTGGGAATAGCTATTTTTATCTTGTATGCTATGGAGGTTGTGGCCTAGAAGTTAAATACCTTGCCCAAACTTTCACAGCTATTCAGTTGAAGTCTACATCACACTGAACTCCATGTGTTTTGCATAATGCTGCCTCAATCAGTAATCACGATTTGTTTTCTTTGTAGGCAGAACCCAGAGACTACATTTGAAGTGTATGTGGAAGTGGCCTATCCTAGGACAGGCGGCACTCTTTCAGGTACGCGTTCATCTAATCATGATAGTGATATGTTTCTTCATTGTATGGAATAGCTAGCTGTACACAGCAGAAAATAGATAAATAATGTGATGTCTTTAAGTTTTTTTAAGTGTCTTCCTTGTTTTTGATACTCATGTCATCCTAGGAAGGTGGGAGAATAAAAAGCATAGTGAAGACTTTGGGATCCACTGCTTTAGCAGGCTTGAAATATGGCTTTATTTATTTTTATCATTGGGTGTTGGTTTGCATCTATCACGGATGCTTGGAAACCAACTTATTAAGCCTTGCTAATGAGCAATGCAGTCTAATGGAATTAGACTGCAGGACTCAAATTAATAGAAAGGGAATTCTTTGCCACTAAACTGCTCGAAATAGACTGAATTTGGCAAAACTTGATAAAAGAAGGTTGGAGACTAGTTAGAGGAAATTCCTCTCTCCCTAGCATTTATTCTATTTCCTAAGTGCCCTAAACAGTATGGTCTCAGATGAGGTTACAACATCTTGTACAGTTGTGTACATCACTTCTTTTTTTGTTTTTGTTTTTTTCAGGATAGGGTTTCTCTGCCAAGCTTGTGTAGGTCACTTCTTGCCCTAAAATCCTTTCACTTATTGAGGAAAATAATGTTGTACCCTTTTTCTTGGTGCCTTTTGCCGAATGTTAGGAGCTCTTGGTCCTTGCACCCAAACATTTGTGTATATTATTTGATGTTTACGGAGAGAAAATTTACTTGGATTAGAAATTTGAAGTAATAACTTATGGCCTTAGTTGGCTTTATGCCTTTGATACTGTTTTCTATTGCCTTATTTTCATATAATTCTTATAATTATAGACATAGTGATTTTTGATCAAAGCCCTTTTTTCTGTTAAACATATGCTATCAGCTGTCAACACTTACAATGTAATCTTTAAAGACAGCTGAGAAAGTCCTATTGAGAAATTAGAATCTCAGGTGTAAAGTAGGCCATGGAGTTACTGAGTGGAATAGCTGGGATTCTTGTTTAAATTCCACTTCACAGTGCTAAGTTGCCTTCTTGAGGGCAGTACTTGTGTTGCCTGCGTCTCTCCATGTTTCCTGCAGGGCTTTGTATGGCATCACTGGTATTTGTTAAAATGAAGGATTTCCCTCCATGTGAAGTAGATTACAAATTTATGCTTGTTTGGAAGTAGAAAGTTAAGGTCCTTATTAAGCCATGTCTCTTATTGTACACGGAGAGAACTGGATTTAGAAGCAATAATCAGGTGTGCATACAGCCACTTCTCCATGGGTGGACCTCATTCAGTACCCATTTGATGACAGCTGTGATCTTACAGATAAATTCAAGGATGAACGTTTTATTATTTCTGTAGTTATCTAATTTTCCCTCTTCAGTGTTGTGGAATTTTCCCTAAAGTTAAAATTTATTTTTTGAAAGATGAAAAAAAAAAAAAAATGAAAGCCACAAAGTGAGTTGGAAGAATAAGCAGTGAAGCCTTTATCCTGTCTGCTATTATAGCTGTCTGGGGTACAGAGCCTAGCAAAGTTACAAAGGAGACCTGTAGACCATATATCAAAATATTCCAGTATTTAAAGGATATGGAGCTGGGCATGGTGGTGCTTGCTTGTAATCCTAGCACGTGGGAGGTGAACCCATTATTTTGAAAATATTTTGAAGTTACAAGAGCAGTTTGCTGCATGTGCCCTTTCTAAGAGCCCATTATTACCATTGTGTTACATTTGCTTTGTCACTAGATATGCAATCTTTGTTGCAGATGTGGCTCTTTACCCCTAAATTTTTCAAGGGTAGATATTGTAAGAATAAGGACATTTTCTTTTATACTTCTAGTCCAGTTGTTGAAATAAGAAAATTTAACATTGATTTAACATCAGTTGTTATATTTAAATTGAATCAATTGTCTCAAGAATGTTCTTTATGACATTTTCCCTTCTGATCCAGAATCTAGTACAGGTTTATGGAACCCGATAGTTTTATGTTTGAAATGTTGTGGAAGATCTTAAATTCTCCCAGTTTTGTATATAGTTTTATAGCTATATTCGTCTTTTCTAATGACATGTGTCAAAAATATAGGCCTTTGTATCTGTTTGACTGTGTCTTCATGGTTACACACAGGTTGTGTGTTGGTGATTTCTGCCCTCTGTGTATCTTATCAGCAAGTGTGGATTAACAAAACACAAATGACTATATGACTGTTATTCAGGTTAAGAATGTTGTGTGGTTTTATGCCAAACCTAGTCTTGGCAACAAAGATCGCTGCCCCCATCTGATCTATGCCTTAAGAGTTCTGTGTTGGCTCTCCTTTCATATTGCCACTTAGGAGGGACACAAAGTTGCTAGGTCTATAAAGCATGCCGTTTGATGATTGAACCATTTCACCCTAGACTGTTGTGGGAGAATTTAAGATCTTCGGATTCCTTACTCCAGTGGATTTGAGCTCATTTCCAGAGCCTGTATGAGTCTGTTCTGTCCTGGAAGGGGCCATGGGTAGTCAGCCAATAGCTAGTATTTCTTCTGCCACTATTCTGCATCAAACTCTAAGCAGGTAAAAAATGCACAGTATGTCTCACTTTCTAGTTAGTTCTAAAGGTATATTTATCATGGTAGGAGGTAAAATATATCTAATAGTTGTAAGCTTGATTTATAACTTTTTGCTTTTTTAAAATAGTTTTTTTTTTTTTGTTTTCGTTTTTGTTTTTTTTTTTTTATATCCTAGGCTGGCCTTAAATTCATTTTGTAGCTGAGGATGACCTTGAACTCATGGTTCTCCTGAATCTACCTTCCTAGCACTAGGATTATAGACATGCACTACTATCCCCAGATAATCTGACTTAAAGGTTTAAGTATTTAGATATATATGGTCTGTGGGTCTTTTTTGTACCTTTGCTAGATCTGTAAATGTTAGAGATGGCCTTAGTCATACCCTAGAACTCCCTCCCTTCCTTTCTTTAGAGGCAACCACTATCCTTTTATGGGAGTCATTCCTTTGTTGTGTTCATAGTTTTATTACATGTGTGTGACTCCCTGAAAAAATAATTTAATTGTGCTTGTTTCTCAATTCTATAGACATAGAATTATTCTTTATGTAGTTTTGGTATGTTTTTGTTCAGTTATGTTTATAAGGGCCCTTCATGTTGCATGTCACTATAGTCATTTACTTTTATCACTGTGATATTTATAGAGTTGTACTCCAGCTTTGTTGTTGCTCCTGTTATTACTGGTGCTGGGGATCAAATCTAGAGCCTTGAACATGCAAGGCAAGCATTTTGCCACTGAGCTCTTAAACCCAGCCCGGTCCATTCTGTTACTGTTAGTAAAGTTGCAGTGTTGAAGTCACATGCCAGTTTTGGCTATTGCAAGTACTGCTGTGATTTTCCTTGCACATTTATCTGGTAGGTGTAGTCATATGTTACCATTGATTGTATTATGTATCTGATTCCTGTGTCATACTAAACTTCTTTAAAATGGGTTGTGCTGCTCTGCATTCTCATCTGCAGTGCTAGGTGCTGCTGCTGCTCTATAACTTCATCAGTCAGATTTCATCTTTATCAGTGTGATGGTTGTTTTTATTTGCGTTTTCCTGATGATAGATTGAACACCTTATTGGTGTGGTGTCTTGAATACCTTCATATATATATATATATGCATATATATATATGTATGTATACACACACATATAAGTGTAGCTGAATTCCTTAGTTACACTTTTCTGTACTTAAAACAATTCATAAAGTAACAAAGTATTTTACATGTGCCTTAAAAATCAGCTAATATTACAAAGATGAGAAAGAACAGAAATATCATTGTCTTTAAAGACAGGTCTTCTTTCCATTGATGTGCGTTCACATCAGTGAAGACCTTTAACTGATGCATGTGCTGAGCTCTGAGAAATGGAAAGAGGCATGTGACTTGTCAGTACTGCAGAGAAGCTACATCAAGAACCTTAACACTGCAGGGATGGATACCTTCCTAAGGCTGTATAGAGCTTGAGTTGGAAATGGATATGTGCTCTGTGGTAATTTGTCTGATTTCCTTTTGCTGTTCCTAGTGAGTAAACTATCACTGAATATTTGACTTTAGACACCTTTGCTCCTTCTACAACTTTCTTGTTGATAGTTCTTTGTGTATTTTCCTTTTTTCTGTTACTATTTTAGGCATTAATTTGGCTGTTTTAGATGATTGCAAAGAATCTACCTTTGTTCCTCAGATCTGCATCTCTGTGTTTCTGGGCAAACTTACATATAAACCTTACATTGCACAGTGCTAGTGTCTGGGCCTAATCTTGTCTTTGAAGTTTGCTTGTACCCCCTGAGGGGTTAAGCCCCTGCTGTGAGAAGGTGGACTAAAAGCACTTTATGGGTCTTTAATTGAAAAGTTAGTGTACACTTGTTTTATAAATGTCTGTGAGACTTATATTCTTAAAATTTTTGCTTACATTGTCATAGATTCTTGTTGTAAATAAAAAATGTATATAGTAAAATTTTTCTCAAGGCATTTAATATTTACTGGCAGATTATTCTGGTGTATATGTTTTGGCTATTCATCTTTAAAATTTAGCATCTTGTTTAGCAGATTAGCTCTTGAGCATGTATAAAAATTTTTAAATTTTGAAAGGTTATAAAAATGATAGAATGACCATTTAATAATAACTGTCATTAATATTTTGGTATACTTATTTCTTTGTAATCTGTGTGTGTGTGTGTGTGTGTGTGTGTGTGTGTGTATATGTAGATAAAATATATAACCCTTTTTCTAAACCTCTGCTGTATGTATTTTTGTTTCCTTCGGTTAAGGCTTTCTTAAAAATTATTAATATAGTTTTGTGAAACCACTTTAGTTGTTATAAGTTATTGGACCAATTGTCTACTTACAATTAAATCTTTATGTGCTTCTAGGGTTCTTTTGTAAATGATAGCATTTTCGTGTATAAAGCTTGTCATTTTGGCACCAGATTTTGACCTTTTAAACAAAAGGTGAAATCCAGTCATGATAATGATAATTCCTGCTCTTGGAATCATTGGCATGCATTGTGCAGGAGGGTTAGGAGTTCAAGCTTCCCTTGACTGTCTAGTGACACCAGCCTGGGTTACCTGAGATCCTGTCTCCAGACAACAATGCAGTCAAAAAACCTCAAATAAAACACTAACAAATAAACACTCTAAACAACCTCCCCTCTGAAAATTGGTATGTTTTGAGTAGATTTTTGGTATATTTTGTTATATATTTTTAATGCTTTCTAATTGGCCAGTTTGCTGGAGAACTCATACTTCCATAAGGCTTCCAAGATAGGCATCCCACATTGCAGAAGCACCCAACAATGAATTCAGGCTCTCTTGCAAGAAATAACCATCTTATCCCATGATCAGATGGTGCTGGGCATGCAGAAATTCTGGAATGCATTTCCACACAAGTGTCTCATTACAGTTGGCCTTTCTGAGCCTGCTGCAGGCACTCTGCCTGGGTAGATGCTTAGCGTTTGGAGAGTGGCAGTATCAGGTTTTTTAGGGCCGCCCAACAGATCAGCTTCCTTTTGTGTGCACTCCCTCTGCAGCATTTGTAATGTATTAGCCCAATGGCCACTTTTTAAAAAGATGAGGGTGACAAACTTGAGAAGCTGTTGCTGTTGGGATTTTGTGAAAGCAGTGTTAGTCACAATGCTTTGGAAGCTGACTTGTTCAGTTACCCAGGTGTTAGGCAGGAGCCCTAAGAAAAAAATTCTTCATTAAAAGTTGCTCTTAAATAACTGTCCACATTTTTGTCTGAGCAACATTGTGAAGAACACTGACACATTGCCCACTTAATGATTTTGAGAGCCAGGTCTATGATTTAGAACTTCAGTTTTCATTGCACCATGATTGTGGTCTTGGAGTTTCATCTGAATCTGTGCTGACAACAGATGCTCCGTATTATTAGAGATTAAAAAAGGAATGAGCAATGGATCAGCAGTGTCTCAGGGTTTCTATTGCTGTGATAAAACACTATAACTAAAGCAACTTGGGGACAGAAGGGTTTATTTTTGCAAAAAGCTTACAGTTTAACATCACAGTGCGTCACTGAAGGAACTCAGAACAGGAATTCAAACATGGCAGGAACCTAGAGGCAGGGGCTGATTGATGTAGGGGCCATGCGAATGCTGCTTACTTACTGGCTTTCTTAGCCTGCTTCCTTATAGGATCTCCTGCCCAGAGGGGGCACCCACAGTGGGTTTGGCCCTCCCTCCTATATCAATCACTAATTAAGAAAATGCACTATAGACTTGCCTGCAGGCCAGTCTTAAGGAGGCATTCCTTTCAATTGAACTTCCCTCTAGCCAGGGTTTAAGATCATTGATCCTCTTCCAGAAGACTCAGGTTCCGTGCCTAGCACCCATACAGGTTGCTCACAACCATCAGAGGATCTGACCCATATACCTCTACATAATTAAAATTAATGAAGATAAAAGAAAAACCCACAAGAGCCTTGATGTGGTGGCATACACCTTTAATCCCAGCACTCAGGAGGCAGAGGCAGAGGCAAGTGCAGGTGGATCTCTAAGTTCAAGGCAGCCTGGTCTACAGAGTAGGTTCCTGGACATCTAGGGCTACACAGGGAAACCCTGTCTCAAATAGACAAACAGACATAAACCAAGGACCCCCCCCCCAAAAAAAAAAAAAAGCCCAACAGCAACAAAAAACGCAAGGACAGAAAGTTCAACTGAGCTATCTGGTATATATGGGCACTATGAATGCATGTAGACTTTTGTTGGTGTGCTTTTGTTTTGTCTTTGTTTTTCTGAAACTGGGTTTTGTTGAGTAGCTTTACCCCGGAACTCACTATGAGGATTATGCTGGACTTGCACTTGTGTCAATCTTGGAGTGTTGGGATTATAACCATAAACCCACAATACCTAGCATGTGGGAGCTCTTTTCAGAATCAAGTTTTATTTTAGATTAAAAAATTCTTGAGGGAAATCATCTAAAATTACCATCATATTCTTGCATTAATAACAAAGTGAATCCAGCAAACCTAAAGAATGGCAGTAATATAGCTGTTTTTAAAGTTCTTATTATATTCTAGTCATTTTTTTCAATATAGTTTTTCCGTGTGTGTGTGTGTGTGTGTGTGTGTGTGTGTGTGTGTGTGTGTTTGTGTGTGTGTTGAGGCCAGAAATCAGTATCATTGTTGATTACTCTCTAATTTATTTTTTAAGACAAGACCTCCCACTGAACCTGGAGCTTATCAAATTGACTAGACTGGTGGACCAGTGGGCTCTGACTCCACGGGGCTGGGGTTATAGATATGCACTTCTGCACCCAGCTCTTATGTGAGTGTATACTTCTGTGGTAGGCACTTTATCAACTGAGCCATCTCCCTAGCCATTAATTTTTCTTTAATCTTAAATTCTCTAAACCAGTCCTAGGTTTGAGAAAATTAAGATGAATTTGCACAGTCTGGGCAGCCTCCCAGTTGTAGACCATGTGTTTAACTTCATCTGTATGGCAATTTCCTTACAGTAACTGCCTAATAGTACATGTACATGCAGTGGTTAGGGAAATCAGATAATCTTAGTGTGGGGAAGAGAGACCAGGTTTGTAGAAAATCGTTAGAGAGAAAGCTTTATTCATAATGGACAAAGAAATTTTACTTTTTCTGGCAAGTTTCTTAGTCTCATAGTCAGATCAAATTATTCACTAAAAAGATTGATTACTTAAAATGTTAATTCATTGGGCCATGATGGTACTTACCTTTAATCTCAGCACTCAGGAGACAGAGGTAGGCACATTTCTGTAGATTTGAGGCCAGTCTGGTTTACAGAGTAAGTGCCAGGACAGCCAAGGCTATGAAGAGAAATCGTGTCTTGAAAAACAACAACAGAACAAAACAAGACAAAAACCAAAACCAAAAAACCAAAAACATTTCTTTTCCTTTTTTTTCCAAGTAAGTACACTTGACGTGGTAGTTAGGAAAAGCCTCGTTTGGGACTGGGGAAAGTGCTTGCTCTCAAGATGGCAATGAGTTCCATTTCTAGCACTCATGTGAAAGAAAAACCTGAGTGTTGTAGTGTGCTTTGGTTTTCCCCTGGGAAGGTGGAGGCAGGTGGAATCCTAGGGCCTGCTCACCAGCCAGCCTAGTCTAATCTATCCTAGTGAGAAACCCTGTCTCCAAAAGGAAAAAAAGGTGTACAGTTTAGGAAGAATAACATCCAAGGTCAACTCCTGGACTATAAGCCTTGCATATCCCTCAGCAACAATAGAAAACATTAAACAAAACGGCAAGTCTTGCTTGAGGTACAGTCTAGAACCCCTCTCACTGAGCTGTTTTGTTGTTTGTTTGTTTGTTTTTGTCTTGAGATAGGAGTGCCCCTTCCTAGTGCTACTTATCACTGTAGTTCCAAAACTGGCTTATAGAGTCAGGGGAAGCTTTGAGTGTTGCAGTGCTGTCCTGTTTCTGTTTTAAGATGGCTGCAATAATGCTTTCTTCTTTAAGCTAAAGTTGAGCCTAATAGCTTATAATAATAAATTGGTTGCCCAGCATGCAATGAAATAAGCATAATCTCAAATTATATAGGTCCAAAATAGGGCCACAGAAGGGCAGACATTGCTTCTTGCTTGATCTTTGTAGTTCAGTCCTTAGCAGAAGGAGAGATGCTCAGCATAGGAAGTGACCTGTCCAAATGGTGGCTTGAATTGTAGTTTGAATATACTCCTTAAGAAATATGATATAAATAATACATTATATATGCATGTATGTATATGCATTTTTAGAGAATAAATGAAAACACATGTATCTGCCACTCAGCTTAAGAAACAGAACATTTTGTGCCTCCCTCAATTTGCTTTTCTCTACCAAGATCACATTTTGAATTTTACATTAATTGTTTATCTGTGCTTGGAGCTGGTGCTTTTTATTATATTTCTCCTATTGAGGGAGTTTGAACTGCTGTTCTCAGGAAGAAACAGCAAATGAGCCATATCCTTCCTTTCCCTTCCCTCCCCTCCCCTCCTCTCCTTTCCTTTTCCCCCTCTTCCCTTTCTCCCTCCTTCCCTCCCTTTCTTTCTTTTTTTTAAAGATTTATTTTATGTATATGAGTACATTGTCCCTGCCTTCAGACACACCAGAAGAGAGCATCAGATCTCATTACAGATGGTTGTGAGCTACCATGTGTTTGCTGGGAATTGAATTCAGAACCTCTGGAAGAGCAGAAGTGCTCTAATTGCTCAGCTATCTCTCTGGCCCTCTTTTCTTTTCTTAATTAATGCTTACTTTTTGGGAAGCAGATTCCAGACTTTTTTCTTGTTACTAAAGTATGCATTTTTAGGGGCCGTCTAGACCAAGTGATGCCAAGAACACCTCATAATATTCACTTTATTCACAACAGTGGCTTTTTTTTTTTTTTTTGCTTTTTCAAGACAGGGTTTCTCTGTGTAGCCCTGGCTGTCCTGGAACTCACTCTGTAGACCAGGCTGGCCTCGAACTCAGAAATCCACCTGCCTCTGCCTCCCAAGTGCTGAGATTAAAGGCATGTGCCACCACCGCCTGGCAACAGTGGTCTTACTTGCTGTCTTTGTGATTCACAGTATCAGTTCTTGGGACTTTAGGTGGACCAGGAGTTCAAGTGTTAAAATCCACATAAGCAAGGAGGTGTTGAAAAAAAATCTTTTAATAGATTTCTATTTGTTTGTTTTTGAGGTGGTTTGTTTGTTTTAATATTCTCTCAGCTATAAAAGGGAATACAAATAGCACTTGCTCCATGCAGCTGAGGGGGTGGTGAGAGTGCGCAGGACATGGAATGTTCTTTATAAATGGGAACTGTTATTTTAAGTTATTTGTGTTTAAGGCAGTAGTTCATATCTCCGTACCCGACTATTTAGCAACTGTTATCAGTGAGACCTAGTTGGAAAATAGTGAGAAAATAAAAGTAGCGTAAGTGGATTTCTGAATCTTTGCATTTAAACTCAAGCCTTTTATTCATAGAAATGCCCTTAGTTTATGCCCTAAGTCTTCTTGCATAGCCTAAGGATTTGTTTGTACTAGCTTTCTCACCACAGTTATTGATCATACTGAAACTTTAGGTTATTGTTTCATTCAGGATTCTTTTATTAGAAGTGGCAGAACTCAGATTAAATCTGTCTTGAGTATAGAAGGGACTTTATTAGTGGTCTATACTGACAAATCCAGTGGTAAAAATGTCTTCAGAGTTTTCCGGATCTAGGCCTTCTATTTGTGCTTTAAGAGATTTGCTCCTTTCTCATACTCTTGGTTGTCCTTATTGAGTCCCTATGCAATGATAAAGTTACTTATGAAGAAATCCCAACCTACATACCACTACTTTAATCACCCACATGGTAAAAGATCATCTTATGAAAAGATGGCTTTTGAGCCATCATTTCAGGTGTAGCACATATCTGAGTTGTTTAATTACCCAGTTGGTAGGTAGCAACCTTAGGGGGAAAAAATCATTGTTTAAATTCGTTTTTTAAAAACTACCTATAGCCAGCCATGGTAGTGGATACCTTTAATCCCAGCTCTGGGGAGGCCAAAACAGGTGGATCTCTGTGAGTTGGAGGCCAGCCTGATCTACAAAGTAAATTCCTGGACAGCCAGGGCTGTTATGCAGAGACACCCTGTCTCAAAAAACAAAAACAAATAAAACAAAAAGCTACCCATATTTCTCTATTGGCAACATTGCAAAGAAAACTTGAGACTGCTGACTTAGTATATTGAGAGCCAGGTCTGTGATTTGTAGCTCCAATAACTGAGTCAGGTACCCACCTTTGAACCACATTCAGAGATTTTTTTTTTTTTTAAACAGAATCTCTCATTGTTGCCTTGGCTGTGTCTTCTAAAGATGTGTTCCACCACATTTGACTAAGGGGGTTTTAATCTGGTGATTAGTGTGAATGTGTACATGCACATGCCCATATATACACATGGGCATGGTGGCAATTCAGTGCCATTTGGGTGCCATGGATTTCCTTCGAAGCAACTCTGGTGAAGGGAGGAATGAATGTTAGACAGCTAAAAGAGATGTCTGTTGCAGCCATGAAGAAAATGTGCATTCAAAATATGTTTTGCAAAGAGGGGCAAGCTGTTTACTTTAGTTTGGAAAGATTTTTCAACCCAAATAATTAAGGTATTATTTCAGGGTTTAGAAATGTGAATTTTCAATGGAGTAGTCTCATTATTGTAGCATGTGAGAGGCTGCAGCAGGAGAGATACTAGTTTGATGAGGGCATAGTGAGATCCTGTCTAAAAAGAAACAAGGTTGCTTTTCAACTTCGTTGAAAGCCATCATGTAAGGCAGGTGCCCCTTGACTCTCCTTGACCAAAACCAGCTGCCGTTGAACTCCTCATCCCCTGTCCTGTACACATTCCCTACAGACTCAGCCCTGCTCTGGACTGTAGACTAGCAGTTATGCTAGCTCTGTAGAACAGGTCCGAACCCTGTGTTTTAGATGCATAGAAGGCTTTGAAAAAAACCAGAAATCTTTAGGAAATGATGATATTATTGCCTTTGAACTTCTGGTACTATTTCACAATGTATTTTGCATTCCTTCCTTATGTTGAAGACAGTCTGTTCAAGGCTTTGATTAGAAGTAGCAAGGTTTGCTGAAAAGATCACCATGGGCCTACTTTGCCGAGCAGGAGGCTATAGTAACATGCTCCCTAGATCTAGGTCTTTTTTTTCCTCTTTAATATCTTCTTACTTAGTAGAAATTTTTGCTATCATGAACCTCATTTGAAGAGAGGATATCAATGAAAATTAATTACTGCCTTTGTTATAACAGTGGTGTTATTAAGCTTTGGGGATAATGTGTACTAAAAACAATGTAATGGTAACTCTGTAGGTTTTGAAATCACAAGGCTTGAGTTCAGATTTCTTTTGCCACTCACAACTTGTTTGACATTGAGAAAGCCATTTAAACTGAATACCAGATTGTCATTGTTGAAATAGGACTTATATCTCTCTACTTGACATGTTTTTTAAAAACTTTGTATTGATTCTTTGTGAGTTTCATATCATGCTCCCCAATCCTACTTATCTTCCAGTCCTCCATATCTAGCCTTTGCCCCTGCAACCTCCTTCTCTCTCAAAACAAAACAAAACAAAAAAAACAAAAACATCTTGTTGTGGAAGCTGTGGTGTATCACAGCGTGTCACACAGTATACCCTTTTGGCCAAACAGCTTTACTCCAAAATATTCATTGTAGTGAGTCATTGGTCTTGTTCAAGGTCTCTGGCATCTGTTACACTATCAATACTGTATGCTTGCTGGGACACCTTTTGGATATCCTGTTGTCTCAGTCAGGGTTTCTATTCCCATACAAACATCATGACCAAGAAGCAAGTTGGGGAGGAAAGGGTTTATTCAGCTTACATTTTCACGTTGTTGTTCATCACCAAAGGAAGTCAGGACTGGAACTCAAGCAGGTCAGGAAGCAGGAGCTGATGCAGAAGCCATGGAGGGATGTTCCTTACTGGCTTGCTTCCCCAGGCTTGCTCAGCTTGCTTTCTTATAGAACCCAAGACTCCCAGCCCAGGGATGGCACCACCCACAAGGGGCCCTACCCCCCTTGATCACTAATTGAGAAAATGCCTTACAGTTGGATCTCATGGAGGCATTTCCTCAACCAAAGCTCCTTTCTCTGTGATAACTCCAGCCTGTGTCAAGTTGACACAAAACCAGCCAGTACACCTGTTGTCCTGTGTCATGGAGATCCTATAGCTTTAGTTCTGCAGGACCTGCCCCTTCATAGATGGGGTGGGTCAACTCAAAGCCCTAGATCTGATCCTGGATGGTAGCTGAGTTGATCAGCCTGCCACCTCTCCCACACCCATGCCACTAGGGCCAAGTATCCAGCACTGCCCAGGTGAGGGACATGGCCAGCTCTCTAATGCTGCACAGGTGAGTGGTGGGCCAGCTTTCCCACATGCTGTAATTGGTGAGGGTCAGGGCCAGGGCCAGGGCCAGGGCCAGGGCCAGGGCCATGGCCAGCTCAGCTTAGCCCTCAGATATTAACATGGCTCCAGGTGGCAGCACAAACATCAATATAAGCCCATGAGGTGGTAGGGCTATGGAATCAGACATGGCCCTTGGTGGCATCATGGGCCTGGACGTCACTGTGGTCTCAGGTGGCAGCACAGGCTGCTCTCATGGTGTTTCTCACAGGCCTTTGGGTCTCCAGTTTTGTATCTCTTCATAGTTCACAAACTATTCTGCTTCTCTTTCTCTTCAATCTCTCCACCACATACTTATTCATTGTAATGGTACCCTATGGGCAGGCCTCTGGTTATCTTCTGTCCACCTTTCCCCCCTTGGTGGCAGGTTGGTCTCTCACTTTTAATATGTACTAAAATGTCTCACATGGAAACTAGTATAAACTAGACATTCTTGAACTGACTTAATTTGCAATATCTAATTTTAAGAAGTTAAGAAAACCAAAAACTCAAAACCTTCTTCACAATGAAACTTCGGCAGTTGTAATAAAGAGATTAAACCTTCCTTTTGATAGAATTTCTTTTTGAAGGTGTTCAAATATTAGAATAGTAATTTTTTCCTTTCACTCTTTTGTTTTTTTTTAACTTTTATTGCATTATGATGAGAAGTTACATGATTTCAATT
>JADRCD010225006.1:0-13062 GCA_019843815.1 Montemys delectorum | reverse complement strand
TTTCTTAAATGAACATAAATATATAAAGTCTTTTTGTTTGTTTGTTTTGTATTTAGTAGAGTTTAAATTCTTGGCTCTTACTGTGGTACAAGCCCAAAATAAGAACAGTTTTTAGACATTGGATTTCATTGTAATAAGGCTGTACTTCAATGACCCTCAAATCACCAAATGATTTTACCTCCATTGTAGCTAAGCTGAGAGTTGACAGTTCTGCTGCGCCAAGGAATGAATTGTAGGCACGATTTTTGGATACAGACTTCCTGCTATGGTCAAAACTATTTGACTTGAGTGAGTGACTTTATTCTCAGGCCACAGAGAACAGGTTACATTCATTTAAGAAATGGTGTGTGTATTAAGATAGTCTATCCATAAAGTCATTCAGCAACTGTTTCAATGAACATTCTACTTGGAGAGTGGCACAGACATTAGGTGAGGGTAAGAGTCTGGTTCATTGGCTGTGATAATTTGGAAAAGCATTCATCTCAGAGAAAGAGTAACTTATAAAGTCCTCTTCTTTAAACTTGATACAAGAGCTACAAATGTCAAGCAAAGCATTCAGTCTCACTCTTTGTTGTTCTCTTTCCTACAAGCCACCTCCCAAGTTAATTGTCTATGTCTCCCTTGGGTATATAAATACTTTTGAAATATATAAGCTGTTCTGAAAACCATAGTATAGTGTAAAAACATGAAATAAACAATACTACTAATAGAGAGGCTGAGATAGGAGAAGCAAGATTTGAAGACCCTTATGTTGTACACAGCAAGACACTGTCACAAACAAGGTGAAAGTATATATAGATTGTAGAATATTGGACCTGTTTCTCCAATTACCAAATTAGAGAGACCATTGGATGACAATCAACAAATTTCTAATTCCTCATATTTTTGGATTTCAATTGATTAGGATATGTTGGTAATATTAATTTTTATATTAAGATATTAAGGTAATTGTCACTTCCTGTTGTTTTTGTTGTAAGAGATGGAATTAGATTTGTGTGGATTTGTTGAAAGATTACTTTCTTGCTCCTTCTAGGGTGTGGTTTTGCTCCTTATGTTGATGTTTTCCATCTATTATCCTTTGTAGGGCTGGATTTGTGGAAAGATATTATGTAAATTTTATTTTGTCATGGAATATTTTGTCTTCTCCATCTTTGGTAATTGAGAGTTTTGCTGGGTATAGTAGCCTGGGCTGGCATTTGTGTTCTTGTAGGGTTTGTATGACATCTGCCCAGGATCTTCTAGCTTTCATAGTCTCTGGTGAGAAGTCTGGTGTAATTCTGATAGGGTTACCTTTATATGTTACTTGACCTTTTCCCCTTACTGCTTTTAAAATTCTTTCTTTGTTTAGTGCATTTGGTGTTTTGATTATTATGTGACAGGAGGTAGAATAGTAATTATTGTGTGAAAGGCATGATGGAGAGAGAAAACTGCGTGAGTTTCAGACAATAGAGGACTAATTCTGAGTTCTGTGTATAATAATCTATAATGATCAGCCTCTGGATTTTTCCTTACATTTGTGTGTCACATTTAAATTTTAACAAAAACTGTGTAACTGAGCCTTTATTACCAGTGTTTGTATTTACACTATCTATCTTTGAGAAGAACCAGATGCCAAGAAAGTAAACTGGCATCAGAGACTTATTAAAATAGTCCCTTTCCACAATGTGGTCCCTAGTTGGTGTATGGTTAGCCCAGTTGTATTCTTAGAAGTAATGATCACTGATATTCAGAATGATGGAAGTAACTTTTTGAACATCAAAGGAAATTTCTGTTAGTTTATTTGGGTGTACTTAAAAAAGAAAAAGTGGCATGAATATTTGGAAAGATTTTCTACACAGGTGCTGAAGAAATACTGTTCTTCTTGTAGTCCCCAATGAAGTTGAAAATCGGCAATCATTTAGTTTATTTTCTGTTCCTACTTAAATATTTTGGTTAATAGAAGTCACCCCACCCCTAAAACCCCACAAGAATATAATTGGCGAAATCTGATTGAGAATGTGTTTTGTAGAAGAGATTGGCAGGGTTAAATCTAGCGCTTGCTTTAGAGTATGTTCTATTTGAGTTTGAGCAAATGATTTAAGCTCTCTCTAGTTCAGTGGTCCTCAACCTGTGAGTCATTACCCCTGGGGATGTCAAAGGACTCTTTCACAGAGGTCACATATCAGATATCCTGCATATCAGATATCAGATATCCTGCATTACAGTACATAACAGTAGCGAAATTACAGTTATAAAGTACGAATAAAAATAATTGCATGGTTGGGGGAGAGGTTACCACAGCATGAGGAACTGTATTAAAAAGGATTAGGAAGGTTGAGAACCTTATACTGCTCTAGTACCTAGACTGTAAGATGGACATGATGATAGTATCTCATAGTGTTTGTTCTAAGGATCAATTATGAGAAAACAAAACCCTCACAAAACATATGGCAAAACATCTCTTATTATGACAAAGTGTGTTAGATTTGGCTTGATCCTTCAGACTAGACAAGGAGAGGTCATTAGGGGTCTGAGCTAAGAAAGTATCACCTGGTCCTATGGTGGCCATACCTTTGGAGGCTGGGGTCTGGTATGACTAAGGAGTTCCAGGGCAGGGGCTTTGGAGAGGCTTCAGTAAGCTCCTTTCTTGCCTTTAACAGCCCTAGCACAACTATTTTAGACTTGTAAAGGATCCTTTTCCCCGGGGAAAACTCCTTTACTGGAGGTGAGAGTGACTGAGGTTTATTTGGGCTCCTCTGGATCTGCTGCAGAATCAGTACTCAGCTAAAGGAAGCCATCTAGGGAGTCTTGATCAGGCTCATTTTCTCTGCCAGTTAAAGAATTAAAAGGTAGGGAAAAAAATTTCAAGAGCGACAGATAGCAGCCAAGAAATCTCAAAAACCAGCAGACAGAATCAGCAGTTGAAGAACTTATTGAGTATAAGGAAATACACACATGCAGCAGGCACACATAGAAAAAGACTCTTCACAGCAGAGGGGGAACTCTGCAAGCCAAAAGATCCAGTCTCTTCTCAAGGGGTTTCCAAGCCTCTGAAATGTCCCCCTCCTCTAATGTAGGGTTGGTCATTTTGAAGACAGATAGGATGCTGATTAGCCAGCAGGTGTTCTGTGGCATGTCCTGATCAGACCTTAAACTTTAAACTTGTCCATCAGCAGGGGCCTGCAGGTGGAAGAGAAAAGCCAACAAAGCTTTTGTTTTAAGCTATCAGGCTTATGTCTCAAGTCAGGAGGGTTAATATGAAACTGGCCCTTTTGGAAGTTTGCCACCTTTATTTCCTAGTCTCAACTCCTCTTCCTATCTCTGCCTGACTCCTAGTAGATCCAATGAAAGCCATATAAAACTAACCTCTGCTACATGTTCCCTTATTTTGGAAGACTTAAAAATCAATCACGGGAGAGATAGCTCTGTCAGTAAAGTGTTTGCATGAGGACCTTGGTTTAATCCCAGGATTCACATAAGAGAGACTGGCTATTGTGATAAATACATGTAACCCCAGAGCTGGGGAGGTGGAGACAAGTAGATCTTTGATACTCATGGGCCAACCAGTCTAGCCAAGTCAATAAGTTCTAGCCCAATGAGAGACCCTGTTTCAAATACAAGATGAATAGTGCCTGAGAAAGGACATCTGCAGTTGCATACAAGTGCATGTCTACACATAGGCATGTATATGAACATGTATTCATACACATAAAAGATCACAATGTATCCATTTGACAATATTTATTATAATAATATTATGTGGGTACTGTTCTAGATGGGACCTACCAGGATGTGCTGGTATCTTTTTATGCCATTATGAACTGTATGCCATTAAGGTCAGTTGTGAGGAAGAAATCCTAATTGAGAAAATGGCTCTATGGGATTGGCCTGTAAGCAAATCTGTAAGTCATGTTCTTGATTGATGGTTGATGTGGATCTCTTACAGCGAGCAGTTCTTCTCCTGGGCAGCTAATCCTGGACTCTTTAAGAAATCAGGCTTAGCAAAACCTGAGGAGCAAACCAGCAAGCAGCATTTCTTCATGGTCTTTGCTTCAGTTCCCACCACTGGGTTCCTGCTTTTAATCTCTGCCCTGACTTCCTTCAATAAACCCCTTTCTTCCCAAATTGCTTATGCTCAGAGTATTTTATCACAACAATAGATACCTAAACTAAGACACAGGGGGGAGCATTTGCAGAGGTGTGGGGCAATATATATTTGTTTTTATTAATCAGAAATGACTTTGAATCAGGTTTTGATTGAAGGAATGACCCTGTGCATTCAGGCACAGTTTGAGAATGTCAGCTCCTTAGGGCAGATTGCTTTATTTGTCTCACTAGTTTATCCCCAACATTTAGAGCACCGATTGTCACCTAGTAGGTACTTAGGACATGTTTGTTGGTTCGTTGAGTTGACATCATTCTAGCTGAACACAGAACCTGGATAGTTCTGTGAGCCCTTGCACTTTTATTGTTGATAAATATTTCATTTTCAATGGGCTGGATGGCTGCTTCATTTATTGTATTCTCTTTTTTTTAATGGATAGATCTTGGGAGGGAGGGTATCTATGTGAAGCATTCTGATGTGGGCTTTTCTCCAGCAGTTTTTCTAGAAGACATTATTCTGTCTTTCTATGAGCAGATGTGCTTAGGATAAAAAGTTTAAAGGCAGGCATGCTTACGTTTGTCCGATCAGGAGAGAATGCCTTTCCCTGTGTTTAATACATGTCCATCAGACTTTCCAGAGGACAATGACTCATTTACCAAGCCCTGCACAGCAGCCTGTGTTTCTTACATTATAGACTTGTTCCTGCCACCTCTGGGAAACAGCTTGGTGGTCTAGCATCATGGAAATTTGTGTCACTAAAAGCTATTTCTCTATCCTGTCCTGTAGCAAAGCAGTGATTGTAGTGGTTTGCATCTGCAAGTTCAACAGCTAGTGGGGGTGGGGGGTGGGGGTGGGAGTCTACCCTTGGGAAGACATGCTTTCTCGCCCCCCCCTTCCCCCCACTTTATTTTTTTTTTTTTTTTTGCGTTTTCTCTTTGCAAAGACAAATTTGATAATGTTATCTTGTAGGGCTGCCTGAAGATTCAGTAGGGCACTAAGCAAGTAATTTACAGTGCCTAGTTAGACTTCTTTCCTCCCTTGTCAGATGAAATCATTGTGCTTCACTCTTCAGCCTCTTGACATAAAAGTACAGCTGTATCATTTTTCACAGCTTGGAGGATTATAAGGTTTGAAACTCTTGGTTTCATGGGCTTTTTTGTTCATATATTTCCAACGGCATGGAAAAACTATTTAAAAAAAAAAAAAGCTTCGTATATTTAATTGAAAAGGTTTCCAGAGTTTGATCTCAAAGTTAGTGCCTTTAGAGAGAAAGACTGATAGAGACTGTGTGGTAAAAGAGATATTTTAGCTTGGGTTTGTAACTTTAGTTTGCTATGCAAGGTGCCAGAAGTTATTTCTCCCTGGGGAGTGCCTCTTTCAACAGTTTGTGAAGGCTGTGTAAATTCTCACTGTGTTCAAGGAAGATGGTAATACAATTTAGTACAGCCAAACTTTTTATTTTTATTTTTTCAAGTTGTTAGAAACTAAAATGTGATTGCAGTGGCAAAGTTGTCAGCACACTGGAGCTTAACAAGTGTCTGAAGGATTAGTAAAGGAAATGCAGTTTACTCTGCAGCTTTTATGACAAAGAATTTAAAAGGTTTTGCTCTAAGCCCCGCCATGTGTTTCTTCCTTTTCTCCAAAATATACCTCTAGGTTGAAAAGCAAGATGAATCTCTCAGGGAGAAACTATTAACTCTGAGGGAGTTTATCATTGTTAGAGAGGCAGCCGAGCATTTCCATTTGAATCCCCTCTTGTGCTCTAATCTTGTCCTAGAGGTTGGTAAAGAGTTTAAGTACTTCCTACTTTGTGTTTGTGTCCTTGTAGTGCCACCTTAATTTTCTTGGGACCATAAATTTTCTAATTCGGAAGTGAGTAAACTTTTGGGACCCTGTACCCTTGGCTATGCTTGGAAATACTTAATTGCTGGCAGTCTTCTAAGCAGGGGCATTGACCAGAGTTGTCTGTTTTAACTGTAGTTGCTACTCCATTAAAAATGCCACAAAAAGACAAAATGTTGCAGAAAGTTTGAAAAAGAGGTAGAGTATCGCCACCTATACCATGTCCTATCTCTAAGCTTGATTATTCCTGTGTTAAGTAGCTGTTATTGGTATAGGTTCAACACCCTCTTGTGGTTTTCTAAGGCACCAGACATTCAAGTGATACAGACATACATGCAAACAAAATATCCACATACATAAAATAAAAGTAAATCAAAACATAACAACATATTAATACTTTAAAAGGAATTGTATCATAATTATTAGTCTGCATTTAATGCTTGCTTCTAGTTTCCTCTTATTTTATGTGAGGAATATTTCTGCTGATGGAGTATTTAGGTCGTGCTAGTCTAAAGAGAATAGAAGGCACTTACCTAGAGACCTGATGATGGAGAAAAGTCTTTGTACTACTATCATGTTTTGCTATGGTCTGGGCCCAGGGCTGGAGTTAGGCAGCAGCTGTGAGAGGTATAAAATGTTCCTGGTGAAGGTTTGCTTGGGGGGTGGGGGGCAGGGAATGCCATTCAAATCCATCCAAAGAGATTGAGTATAAATGATGCTTACACCACACCTGCTAAAACTATAGTTTCATTAAACCCAGTATTTCTATGTTAATATTTTTAAAACAGCATCTTTCTGTGTAAGTCACACTGGTCTAGAACTCATAATTGACTCAGCTTCCCTAGTGTTAGAACTATAGTCCTACATTACTATGTCTAGCTTTCCAGAGTTCTTTTTAACAAACAGACAAAAAAAATTAAAAATTAAGTATTTGTAAGTTAGAGCTGGTGGAGTAGCTTGTATTTCTTAGAGATTGAGACAAATTTTTCTTTTGCTGAAAGGGCCTGTGTAGAGCAGTACTTGGTTGAAAACACTTTGCTTGGCATTTGCACTGGACATATTTGGAGAAGAAAGCCTCCCTGCATTGTGCATTTAAAAAAGTGTTTGTAAGTGTGCTTAGAAAATGGCAGCATGTATTGGTCTTGGCTGTCAATGTCTGCTGCTCCTGACTGTGTTTAACCAGAAAGGAAAACTCAGAGTAGAAAAAGTCTCACTCCCAAGATTTTACAAGAAAACCCCTCTTTGTTGAGTTATATATATATATTTTAAAGGAGCTTGACATCTTCATCAAGTTCACAGTGGGCTTGCTTTGTTTGCTTTCTCTTGAATGCTTGATAAGATTTTTCTTCTATTGTTTTGTGCAGCAAGAACAGATCTTTCCCTGGCTGGGGTGGGTTTTTTGTAAATCCACAATATGGTCATTGTCTGGTGGTGAATAATTGTGGCTGCTTTTTGTACAACCAGAACTAAGGCTTTGGCTGTGAACAGATTCCTTCTTAGCGTGAAAAGGGACTAATCCATGTAAATACAGCCCCAAAATAAAGCTTTACAGAAAAAGGGGAAGGCCGCTAAGCAGGAGGGCACAGGTCAGCAATTTAACCTTTAACCTAACAAATAAGAAGCATGAAAGTTCCAGAATTGGTTTACAAAAGAAAGCTCCTGTGATCTGTCAGTTTTTCTTTTCAGGAGGGGGTTGGGGGAGAGGTCTGACTGACAGCTAGTGCCTTTTAACTGCAGCCTGAAATTAACTGCCAAGCCGAAACTTGAATATTTGAGGGAGTTTTCTTAAAGAAATGAAGGTGGCAGAATAGACTATATAGGCCTCAGCCAGGGACTTGCGTGGGATTTTAGCCTGGAAGTGAGGTGAAAAGCTTAGAACTGGGCTGCTGTTAGGATCTTCCATCCAAGATTGTCAGTATGTGATCTGACCCTTATGTCAAATTAGACATGAACTTTGCAAGTTTCGGGCCAGATGAAACTCTTTCCTCTTTTATAGCAGTATCACCGATATCCTTTGTAGATTCTTCAGGCTTCCATAAATTAATTGCAACTTTTACCAAAGATGTAAGAGCTTCTTGTAAATGAAATGGATTTGTTTTCTACAGAAGGACCTTGAGATTTCAGTGCTTATAGCTATCACAACCTGGTGGATTTTGAGACTCAGTATAGTTTGTAGCTATACAGCAGAAGATGCAGGCATGTGCTCAACCGCTGTTCTTTAACTCTCTGAGCAGACCTAGTTGAGGCTGAGCTGTGGAAAGTGGAGTATAAATGTTTATCAGGCAGTGAATTGGGGAGGCCAGAAGCTCTGGCAAAGGAATGACTGCTCCATCTCCTATACAGGCTAGGAAATGAGGTTTGTGCTAAGCAGTAAATTTTACTTTTATGCTGTTTTACCTATTTATAAACTTTGCAAACAGTTTATATTTATTTAATCACAACAGGTAATCTTGCTAATGAGTGTTAGTTTTTGCTTAAAGCATAAAGCTTCTGAAATCAGAGGTTCCATCTCACTGTGGAGAATTTTGTAACTGGTAAAAACTTTAATTACTTAGACTTATTCAGATTAAGAGAAACAATGAACTAATGACTTTAAAGTAGGCTCCCCATAGATGAATAAGAATAGTAATTACACTGTGTTATTTATTCCCTTGTAGAACCAAAGGCCCAGGGATGAGACTGAGTTCTCCAGTTGTCCTTAGAGGAGTGGTTTTCAGTTTATTTAATGCTGTGACCCTTTAATAGAGTTTCTCATGTTGTGGTGACTCTCAGCCATAAGATTATTTTCATTGACACCTTCATAACTATAATTTTGCTACTGTTATGAATTGTAAATATATGATATACAGGATATTTGATATACGACACTCATGAAAGAGTTGTTCGTAACCCCCCAAGAGGGTTATGACCCACGGATTGAGAACCACAGCCTTAGAACATTGGTATTGGTTAACACTTGTTTCTTCTAAGGTGCTTATGGGATCGGCTGAGTTCCCGCAGACATCAGAGAGACTCCATAAAGCTGACCAGTAGAATGAGTATGAGTGAAGTGACTTCTCTCATTTTGCTCCTGTGTACATCCTCTCTCTCCTTGCTAGGTCCCATAGCCTCCAGTTTGGACTTTCTGTATGCTCTGATCTATGCTTAATGGTGCTGTGTGCTCAGTCTTTATTTTTTAATTTTTATTTATTTATTTATTTTTTGGTTTTTCCAAAACAGGGTTTCTCTATAGCCCTGGCTGTCTAGGAACTCAGTCCGTGGACCAGGCTGGCCTTGAACTCGGAAATCCACCTTCCTCTGCCTCCCAGGTGCTGGGATTAAAGGCATGCGCCACCACTGCCAGGTGTGTTCAGTCTTTAAAACACACAGCTGAAAACACCTCCTTATACATTTCTGTGATCCTCTGTCATCTAGACTAATGTCCAGCTTGCCACAAAGCTTTCCATGATCCATTCCCGAATGTGTCTGACTTTATCTCAGTCATTTCTGTCTCACCAAAAAATGTATTTTCCAACATGTTCCAACCAAATTTTGTGCATGTTTTACTTGCGCATTACATTTGGAAGATATAAAAGGCTAATATCTTTAATATGTGGCATGTAGTGTTGATGCTTTTGAAATTGTTAATGTTTGTATGAGGTTCATACTGTGTTCTCTTATTTAATCTTCACGGCCACATGGCAAGATGTTGGATAGTGTTTTCTGAGAAGTACTCAAGGAATATCGAAGTTAGTGGATGTCTTGGTTAGGGTTCTATTGCTGTGAAGAAACACCATGACCAAGGCAACTCTTACAAAGGAAAACATTTAATTGGGGCTAGCTTACAGTTTCAGAGGCTTAGTTCATTTTTGTCATGGCAGGAAGCATGGCAGCATGCAGGCAGACATGAGGCTGGACAAGGAGCTGAGAGTTCTACATCTTGATCTGCAGGCAGCAGATGGGGACTGTGTCCATACTGGATATAGCTTGAGCATATATAAGATCTCAAAGCCTGCCTACACAGTGATACACTTCCTCCAACAAGGTAACACCTACTTCAACAAGGCCATACCTTCTGAAAGTGCCACCCCTTTTGGCCAAACATTCAAACACAATATTCTATGGGGGCCATTACATATTCAAACAACCACAGTGGATGAATAAATGAATAAGTGAACTGTGGAGTAAAACAACTTGACTGTCTATTCAATTCTTGTGCTTACTAGATATGATTTTGGTTAGTAATCTTCTTTGAACCTATTTACTAACCTCTGAATTTAGACACATTCCCTGTTTATCTCACTAGACAGTATGAGGACTGAGTGAAATGATACACAGTAGATAAAGCTGTTTTCAAATTACTATAAACTCCATGCAAATACTATTATTTGTACTATTTACTTAATCCAGGTTCTATAAGCATAGAAAAAACACTCCTAGATACCAGGTGGGATGCTCTTGTTTTATTTCATAAAGAAATTGCCAGGTTTATGCTGTTAGTCATTGGTAGCAAAGGGAAATACCAAGATGTAGAGAGATGTTCAGGTGTAATGTCTAGAAGGGCCATGTGCTCTATGGGAGCCACAGAACATTGTTTGATGTGCTGTTGTTGCTGTGCCCTGTGTGTGCTTGCACCCTGTTAGCTGCTTCTCCTCACAACCTCCCGTTGTCCCCACTCTCCTGCTTTACTTGTGGGTCCTTTTCTGTTATCTTTTTACCCAGACATATTTTTGTAAGCCATCAGATTGTTTATGTTACCTGTGTGTTTCTCTTAACCTGTACGCTGACTGTTGCCCAGTCATGTTTTGTCCAGACTCCAAATGTTAAGAGTTGGGTCCTTGGCCCTGTCAGCAGCTGTTTCCACATGCCCCACTGGTAAGTAGGATGTAACACGTGCACACACACACACACACACACACACACACATACACCACACAGTGTTTTTCTTTAAATTTTATTTATCTAGCTTTAGATTTAATGTTTCCTTTTCAATTCTGGTCAGTTTTGAATTGTTCAAGTTATTGTTTGAATTTGTTCAAGTTATTGCAGTACTCAGTTTGTTCTAGTTTTGGTCAGCAGAAGCCAGTGTTTAGGAAAGTGGTTTTAAACCTTCTTAATGCTTCAGCTTTTTAATATAGTTTCTCATGTGGTGACCTCTTTTGTAAAATCATTTTTTGTTGCTATTTCATAAATGTAATTTTGTTTTGAATCATAATGCAGATATCTGATATGTGACCCATGTAAAAGGGTTGTTCGATTTTCAAAGGGTCGTGACCCACATGTTGAGAACAGCTGGTTTAGAGAGTTGTGCTTTTTCATCTGCCCTTGTTATTGTTTGAGTGTACTTCTTTGCCTTCTGGTACAGTTCCTGTTTACTTATCTTTTCCTTAGCCCTAAAACCTGTCATTTCTTCAAGAACTTAAGGCCCCAAATTTGGATACAAGCTATCTGTTGTTGGGGTGTGACCTTTCCTAGGCCATCTTGGTGACAGAGGTAGGAAGCAGATGATGTGTATTTGGACTTTCCAAGTTGATCCCTACCTCTCTTCCTTTTGATCTGAAATTTGGGTGTTCCCTATATGAAGTCTCCCTACACTGTCTCTACACTGTTCAGATGCTGTGACACTTTATACTGGGGTAATGTTTAACGTGCATGCTTTACTCAGATTGCTTTGAAACCTGGTATCTGGGAGCTGCTTCTTATGGGTGTCCCTTTCTTGGTTGGGCTTTGATTCTCCACACTGGATCACTCTCCTAAGTAGACACTTCTGTCATTCTCAAACTCTGGAACACTCTATATTAGATTGCTTCTTGAGCACAGAAACTCTCCTCATACTACTTGGATTCTTCTCCATGTTGGCACTTCTTATGTAAACACTGTTTGTGTTCTACTCTGAACCACTATGGCTATTTCTTGCAGTCTGTGGACATGTACCTTGACTTTAGGATTAAATTGTCTGTTAGGAAGAGGAGGAGAAATAATTTCCTGGACTTTTTTTTTCTTTTAATGCACAACCTTATTGCTTTTACTTTAGTTATGTTGTTCCTTATTCTTCCTTTAACACTTGCCACTTAATTAACTTCTTTTGTCTAGATCCATCTTCTACCAATCTTTCAGATTGTGTTTGAAATAGATGTAATTGTGCCATCCTCTGCTTAACCCTGACAATACAGTGTAATACTTCTTAGCATTGGGGCTCAAGGCCCTTTGTAGCCTAGCTGACCTCTCTTCTCCCCTGTCCTGTTGTTGACCTTGTGCTCTAGATCAGTCACTTCAGGCTCTTTGTCTCCCCATCTCTGCTCCTGATTTCTCTCTTTCCTGTTATCTTCCTGCTTCAATTTCATCATCAACTGAAATTCAGATAAGATGCCATCTCTTTTACACCTCTCACCTTTTTCTGTCTAACCTTGTCTTCTGTATCTGCCATTTTGAAACACTTTGTTAGATACTCACTGTCTTTGAATCTTGCTGTTTGAATTCTTCCATGTGGGCTAATTTATCCTATCAGTAGCTAGCTAAATAAGACATTTGGGCTGGCAAGATGGCTCAGTGCGTAAAGATACTTGCTCCTAAGACTGATGACCTGAGTTTGAGCTCTGGGACCGATATGGTAGAAGGAATAGAGAAAAGAAGCAACTCCTGAAAGTTGCCCTATGACTTCTACAAACATGCTGTAGTATGTCCCCCAGCCTGAGTTAATAAATCTAATTTAAAAAGAGACATTGAAAGATACTTCTATTTTAGAGAATTCTCATTCAGTGATGTTTGTTGGTCTTCATAAGTAATGTAGTGTTACTATGAAATGCCTCATTTACAGAGAAGTGCAGGTTATCACTGGTCACTCTGTGGTTGCAAGTGCTTTCTGAATGTCTCTAGGGATTTATTTCTGTTTTTCCTAGTATGGTAAAAAAGAGATTTAGATTGTATTATGTATTCATTCATATACTACTCGGGGTTCTCTAGAAGAACAGGAATGATAGAATGAATAGTTTTTGAAAGGGGATTTATTAGATTGGCTTACATGTTATGGTTTGGATTGTCTAGCAGTGGCCACTTTCAGGCAGGAGAGGCTGAGAACCTAGCAGCTGCTCAGTCTGAGGCTCAGTTCTTGAGTGGCCCCACTCTGGCACTGTGGACTTGGAGGATTCCTGGAGATC